>JAQIFY010004758.1:0-11535 GCA_028533085.1 Varecia variegata | reverse complement strand
TACTAATCCATTCATGGATTGATGGGCATTTGGGTTGTTTCCACATCTTAGCAATTGTGAATTGTGCTGCTATAAACATTCGGGTGCAGGTGTCTTTATTGTAGAATGACTTATGTTCTTCTGGGTAGATGCCCAAGCTTGTTAATACTCTCTTTCTATCATAATATGCAACCTCGCTAGGATCCTTAAGAAAAATAGTACTGGGAAATGCCTGAAATAAACCAAAAACCAATCTAAACCAATATCCATCCAATATCTAAATAGATAGTAATCAAGTTAGTAATTTATGTGGTACCCTGCTTTCTTTTTAATGCAGGCTCACATTGATTTACTAGTGCTAAAAATCATACAAGTCATACAACTAATCTGACTATTTTTGCTGTTGCTTAAAAGAGCCAATTATAGCTACAACAATAGACAGGCAGACAAAGACAAAGAGAGAAAGAGAGATACCTCAAGTATACTGAGTTGAGTTAATCCTTCTACCCAGTTTATGGTATATTGTCCCATACAAGGACCCAGTTTTGTCTTTACTGTAATAATTTATTGATTACTTTAATAATTACCCCTTTTCTCCATACCCTATTCTCATTTTTCTCCTCTTGACCAGGTAACCATTTACATAGCATCTTTATGCAGGCATAACTAGGAGATATTATGGGTTCCGTTTCAGATGACCACAATAAAGCAAATATTGGAATAAAGCAATTCTTATGAATTTTTGGTTTCCCAGTGCATAAAAGTTATGTTTACACTATCCTGTAGTATATTAAGTGTGCAGAAGCATTATTATGTCTAAAAATGAAAATACATTAATTGAAAATAATTTATTGCTAAAAAATGCTAATGATCATCTGAGCCTTTAGTGAGATTTAATCTTTTAGCCGGTGGAGAGTCTTGTCTTACTGCTGGTGGCTGCTGATCAGGGTGGTAGTTACTGATGGTTGGGGGTTGTGTCAATTTTTAAAATAAGGCAACAACAAAGTTTGCTGCATCAATTGAGTCTTTTGTTCATGAAAGATTTCTCTGTAGCATGTGATACAATTTGATAGCATTTTACCAACACTAGAACTTCTTTTATAATTGAAGTAAGTCCTCTCAAATCCCACCACTGCTTTATTCACTAAATTTAGGGAATATTCTAAATCCTTTGTTGTCAATTCAACAATGTTCCCAGCATCTTCACCAGACATAGATTACATGTCAAGAAAACACTTTCTTTGCTCATCTATAAAAAAGAAATTCCTAATCCATTCAAGTTTTATCATGAGATTGCAGCAATTCAGTCACATTTTCAGATTCCACTTGTAATTCTAGCTCTCTTGCTATTCTGACCATATCTGCAGTGACTTCCTCCACTGAAGTCTTGAAATCATCCATGAGGGTTGAAATCAACCTCTTCCAAATCCTGTTAATGTTGATATTTTTACCTCCTCCCATGAATCACAAACATTCCTAATGGCATCTAGAATGGTGAGTCATTTCTCAGAAGGTTCTCAATTTACTTTCCTCAGATCCTTTAGAGGAATCACTATCTCTGGCAGCTATAGCCTTATGAAATGTATTATTTCTTAAATAGTAAGACTTAAAAGTCAAAATTACTCCTTGATCCATGAGCTGCAGAATGGATTTTGTGTTAGTAGGCATGAAAACAACATTAATCTCCTTGTACATCTCTATCAGAGCTCTTGGGTAACCAGGTGCATTGTCAATGAGTGGTAATATTTTGAAAGCAATATTTTTTTCCACTTAACAGTAAGTCTCAGCACTGAGCTAAAATAGTCAGAAAACTATACTATAAACAGATGTGCTGTCATCCAGGCGTTGTTCTTCCATTTATAGAGCAGAGACAGATAGATTTAGCATACTGCTTAAGTGCCCTAGCATTTTCAGAATGGTCAATTAGCATTAGCTTTAACTTAAAGTCAGCAACTGCATTGCTCCCTAACAAGAGAGTCACCCTGTCCTTTGAAGCTTTGAAGTTTTGAAGCCAGGCATTGACTTTTCCTCTCTAGCTATGAAAGTCCTAGATAGTATATTCTACCTATATAAGGCTGTTTTGTATACACTGAAAATATTGTGTTTAATGTAGCCACCTTCAGTGATGTTTGCTAGATCTTCTGGATAACTTGCTGTAGCTTCTCCATCAGAACTTGTTGCTTCATCTTGCACTTTTATGTTATGAAAGTGGCTTCTTTACTTAAACCTCATGAACCAACCAACCTCTACTAGCTTCCAACTTTTCCTTTGAAGATTCATCACTTCTCTCAGCATTCATAAAATTGAAAAGAGTTAGGGTTTTGCTCTGGATTAGACTTTGGCTTAAGAGAATGCTGTGGCTTGTTTGATATTCTGTCCAGATCACTAACACTTTCTCCATATCAATAATAAGGCTGTTTCACTTTCTTATCATTCATGTGTTCACTGTAGTAGCACTTTCAATTTCTCCAAAAACTTGTCCTTTGCATTCACAACTGGGCTAACCATTTGGTATAAGATGCCTACCTTGCAGCCTATCTCAGCTTTTGGAATGCCTTCTTCACTAAACTTAATCATTTGTAGGTTTTGATTTAAAGTGAGAGAATGTAAGACTCTTCATTTCACTTGAATACTTAAAGGTCATTGTAGAGTTACTAATTGGCCTAATTTCAATATTGTTGTGTTCCAGGGAATATGGAGGCCTGAGAAGAGGGAGAGAGATGTGGGAATGGCTGGTCAGTGGAGCAGCCAAAATTCACACAATATTGATTGATTAAATTTTCCATCTTATATGGATGCAGTGCATTGCACCCCACAACAATTACAACAGTAACCTCAAAGATCACTGACCACAGATCACCATAACAGGTACAATAATGAAAAAAGTGTGAAATATTGCAAAAATTGCTAAAATCTGACATAGATACAAGAAGTGAGCACATGCTGTTGGAAAAATTATGCCCGTAGGCTTGCTAGATACAGTGTTACTACAAATCTTCAATTTGTAAAAAGTATATCTACAAAGCGCAATAAAACAGAGTGTGATAAAATGAGGTTTGCCTGTATATGTTCTTGCAAAAGGTGTATTATTTTGAGTGCATATATTTTTGTTTTTTAATTTATATTTTAATAGCTTTATTGAGGTATAACTGATATACAAAGAATTACACATATTTAATGTGTACAATTTGATAATTTTGGACATATACATATACAGCTATGATACTGTCTCCACAATCAAGGCCAATAGACATATTCAACACCTGCCAAAGTTTACTTGTGTCCCTTTTTTGGGGGAGGGGTGTCGGTAAGATTACTTAACATGATATCTACCCTCTTAACACAATTTTAAGGGAACAATATCATATTGTTAACTATAAGCATTATGTTGTATAGAAGATCTCTAGAAATTATTTAGTATAACTGAAACTTTATACCCATTGACTAGCAACTCCTCACTTACCTGACTCCCAGCCCTGGAACCCACTATTAATATTCTCTGCTTCTGTTAGTTTGACTATTACAGATACCTTATATAAGTGTAAACATGCAGTATTTGTCTTCTGTGACTGTCTTATTTCACTTAGCATAATGTCTTCCAGGATAATCCATGTTGTTGAAAATGGCAGGATTTCCTTCCTTTTTAAGGGCAAATAATGTTCTACTCCATGTACATACCACATTTTTTTAATCCATTCATCTGTCAATGGCCACTTAGATCATTTTCATATCTTGGCTATTGTGAATAATGCTACAATGAACATGAGAATGCAGATATCTCTTTGAGATCCCGATTTCCACTTTTTTGAATATGTACCTATAAGTGGGATTTTTGGATCATATGGTAGCTCTATTTTCAATTTTTTGCAGCACTTCCATACTGTTTTCCATAGCTGCTGTAGCATTTTACATTCCTAACAACATTGTACAAGGGTTCTAATTTCTCCACACCCTCAAAAACACTTAATCTTTTTTTTGATGATAGCCATCCTAACAAATATGAGGTGATATTTCATTGTAGTTTTGATTTATGTTTCCATGATAATTAATGATGTTGAGTGTCTTTTCATATACCTGTTCATTTGTAGGTATTCTTTGGAGAAATGTTTGTTCAAGTCCTTCACCCATTTTTTAATTGGGTTATTTTGATGTTTTGTTTGTTTGTTTTTGCTATTGACTTGCAGGAGTTCCTTATAGATTTTGTAAATTAACCTTTTATCAGACATATGGTTTGCAAATATCTTCTCCTATTCCATAGTTAACATCACACCCAATGGTGAAATATTTATATATTTTTCTCTAAGGGACAGGATAAGGATCTCCACTCTGTTCACTTGTGTTCAAGTTAGTACTGGGAGTCCTAGCAGGAGCAATTAGGCAAGAAAACACAATAAAAGTAATCCAAATTGGAAAGGAAGTGGTAAAATTGTCTCTGTTTGTACATAATGTGATCTAAATGTAGAAAACCCTTTAGACTCCACAAGAAAAACAGTCAGAACTAATAAATAAATTACTGAAGTTGCAGGATGTAAAATCAATATATAAAAATCAGTTGTGTTTCAAAATATATTATTTTAAAAAGCATCAAAAGAATAAAATGCTTAGGAATAAACTTAACCAAGTTGGTGAAAAGCCTGTACAATGAAAACTACAAAGCATTGATGAAGTAAATTAAATGAGACACAAATAAATGGAAATACATCCCATATTTATGGACTCAAAGATTTAATATTATATTAACACTTGATGTTCATACTATCCAAAGTGATCTACAGATTCAACACGTACATATATTTTGACACATGTAAAAATAATATGTTTTAGTTCTCATTCTTTTTATCAATTTTTGTCATTAACCTACATCAATGCTTTTAAGGTATACACATGTTGCACTTTATACATCTAATCTGTCGCTACTGTTAACAGTATTTCAAGTTGTGCATACACCACATTTTATTTTATTTTATTTTTTATTTCAGAGTATTATGGGGGTACAAACTCTTTGGCTACATAAATTGCCTTTGCACCACCCGACAAGCATGCCCATCCCCCAGACAGTGCTCACTGCACCCATTAGATGTGGATTTACCCATCCCTTCCTCCCCCCTCCCACCTGTCCAACACCCTATGAATGCTACTTCCCATATGTGCACATTAGTTTTGATCAATTACACCACATTTTACCTGAACACTCCCCTGGGGATAGACATGCAGTTTTCTTCTATCTTGCAAGCATGCCATAAACACTGTAATAAACATTCTTGGTACTTTGATGTACCTTTATGAAAATTTTCCTGCAATACAAACTCAGACTCAAAATTGTTACAGCTTAGCTAGGTATGCACTTAATTTTACTAAATAGTGTGGACTGGTCTCCTGAATGGCTGCAGTAGTCTACAGTTCCAAAAGTAATGATGCAGATGTCGACATCTCCAAATCTCTGAACACACCTGGCACAATGTAGCTTTCCAATTCTAATATGTGTACAGTGATCCTATAAAGGTATACAACTACTATGTACCCATAACAATTTTAAAAAATTAGTTTCCTTTTCTTTTAATTTCTATTTCTTTAATTAACAATAATTTGGAGAATCTTATCATATGCTTGTCACCCTTTTGGGTTTCTCTTCAGTAAATTTCTGGTTTGTGTCTTTTGTCTATTATTATTTTTTTTTTTTTTGAGACAGAGTCTCACTCTGTTGCCCAGGCTAGAGTGCCATGGCATCAGCCTAGCTCACAGCAACCTCAAACTCCTGGGCTCAAGCGATCCTCCAGCCTCAGCCTCCTGGGTAGCTGGGACCACAGGCATGCGGCACCATGCCCGGCTAATTTTTTTCTATTTTTAGTTGTTTGGCTAATTTCTTTCTATTTTTAGTAGAGACGGGGTCTTGCTCTTGCTCAGGCTGGTCTCGAACTCCTGAGCTCAAGCAATCCTCCCACCTCGGCCTCCCAGAGTGCTAGGATTACAGGCGTGACCAACTGCGCCCGGCCTATATTTTATAATTAATATTGTCTTTTCCTTTATTTGCAGATCATTTTATATAAAAGATAAAATCCTTTTTTTTTTCAGATATTACAATTTTATTTTTCCACTTTGTCAACCATGAATTAAATTTATCTAGTGTTCTTTGTTGAATAGAAATTCTTAATTTTTACATAACCACATGTCATAAACAAAACTTTTGCCTTTTGGTTGGTATTTTTGAAATTTTAAGAAGTCTTTCCTTGCCTATGAATCATTCCCCTCTACATTTTCTTCTATTAATGTTATTGTTTTGTCATTTGAATTTTGGCCTTTAATCTGTTTATAACCCAGCATCCATATGGAAGTAAATAATCCAGTTTGATTTTACTCTACACAGTGTTCCAGTTTCCCCAACACTGTCTATCTAACAATCCATTTTCCCTACTGATGTGTGTTTCATACCTGTATAAAGTTCCCATTTATGTGTCTCTGAACTCACTTTGGTGTTTCATTTGCTGGGCTTTTCTTCTTTTGATAACACACTCCATTCTTTCTGTGACTTTGTTTTACATCTTAATATTTGGTAGAGCCTGTCCTCCAACTTTATTCTTTTTTTTAAAGATTGATCTATCTATTCTTGAATTTTTATTCATCCATGCAATTTTTGGAGTAAGTTTATCAAGTACCTTAATCATCATACTTTAATTTTGACTGGAATATATTGAATTTGTGAAAAATGCAGATGTCTTTATAATATTATGTCACCTCTATCAAGAGCATTACGTATTTTGTATTCCTTACTAGAGTTTTGAAGTTTCTTTGTAAATATCTTATTTTTTCTTATTTAAACTAATTCCTAATTATTAATGGAAATTTATTTTATTGTGTGTTCTAATTAGCTATTTCTGATGTTTTTACAGGATTATCTTGTTTTCAACAACACAGAGGCTGAATTTATTTTAATTAATTCTGATAGTTTGTTTGGACTCCATTGTTTTTTCTAGGTAAATGATCATTACATTCACAAAAGAAGTCAACTTTGTTGTTTTACTTTCCAATCCTTAATGTCTCTGCTTTTCTTTCTTGAGGTTTGGCTAGGTCCTTTTGTCCTAAATTAAAAAGTAGCAATGATAGTAGACACTGTTGCCTTTTTCCAAATCATAAAGAAAATGTGCTAAAGTTACTCCAAATAAGTATAATATGTGCTATAACATGTTAGAATACAAATTTACCAAGATAAGGAAGGTCCTTTATATTCTTGGCTTGATAGGAGTTTGATTTTAAATTGATTAAAACTTGTATCAAAATATTCATTCTGTGTTGATTGAGATAATTATGTGAATTCTCCTTTAATCTATTTACCTAGAAAAAATATTGATAGATTTTCTGATATTGGAACATTGTTGCATTTCTAGGGTAACCCTACTTGATTATGTTGCATTATTATTTAACACAGTATTAGATTTGGTTTGTTAATATTTTATTTGGGATATTGGCATCTATATTTATAAGGAAATAGGGCTATTAATTTTGTTATTTTAAATTGCCCTTATTTGATTTTGGAATGAAATTGCACTATCTTCATAAAATGAGCTGGGAAAATGTACTACTGTTTTTGTATTCTGTTCCACGACACAAGAGAAGAAATAACTGTTCCTTGAAAGTTTTGTAGAACTCATGTGTAAAACTGTTTAGTACTGGAGGTTTATCTTGAGGGAAGAGGGCTTAAGAAGCATTTCAATTGTTTTGATTCTTATTCATCTATTGAAGTTCTCTATTTCTTCTTGCATCAATTTTGACTTTTTACATTTTTCTAGGAGAAAATATAGTTCAACCACATTTTCAACTATCTTAGTACATATCTGCACATGCAGTTATTTTCTAAATTATTTATTTCATATAGATTTTTTTGCTTTCTCATTCTGCATTTTGGTTATTTTATATCTTCTTTTTTTTTCTCTTGGCTACATTGCAAAATGTATGTGTACTTTATTAATCTTTTCAAAGTATAATCTTCTGTATTAACATTGGTCACTATTACATTTCTACACTTATCCTTTCCTTTTTTTAGTTTTTTTAAGTTTTAGCTCTTGCTATTTATCAAAGTACTTGAAGTTATATTTTTAGTTTATTAATTTTAAACCTTCCTTGTTTGCCAACAATGAATTTGAAGCTATAAAATTTCCTTTCCATACATTTGTAGTTGTGTCCTCTGCATTGAGACATGTAGTATTTTTATTTTCATTCAGTTCTAAATGTATCCTCAATTATTTTTATAATTTAATTTTTATTCAAAGGATTCTTTTGGAATATATTTTGGTATTTTCCAAAAATATACTATATTTAAACTAACATTTTGTTACTAAATTCTACTTTGTTGCATTGTAATCAGAGAACATGATATTGATATTAATCACTTGGACTTCATTAAGGCTACTTTATGGCTGCAACTTTGGTCTGTGTTATTGTAACATTTCCAATATTTCCTGGGAAGAATTCTATACATATCTAAAAATCAAATTGAATTATTCATATCTTTGAGATCTCCACTGATTGCTTGTTTGCTTGATATTTTATGTTTTGAGATAGAAGTGTTAACAATCTCCAGGTACATTTGATGATTCCATTATTTATCTATTCTTTCTCCATTTCTTTCACATGTTGGTTGAGACTGTAAAGTTAAGTGCAGATAGATTATCATGATATGTATTCTCGGTTTTGTTTCCTTTTATGGTATAGAATTCCTTCTCAGGCATTCACAATATATTTAGCTTAAATTTTATTTTATCAGTAAGTGGAATCATTATTCAATTTTTTTTCATTGACATGTATCTTTTCTCATTTTTAAAATGTTCAACCTTTCTTTAACCTTTCATAATAAGTATTTGTTCTGTAGATTCATTGAATCAGTGACTTCAGAAGATTTATATTTTCTAATTTCAGAATATTACAGGGGTACAAACATTTTAGCTACATGAATTGCTTTTGTACAGTGTGAGTCAAAGTTATAAGTGTGCCCATCACCCAGATACTGTACATTGTACCTGTTAGGTGTGGTCGCCAGGTGGGGCACACAGATGCCCCAAGCTTTAGGAGTGACCCTGTAGCTCCCAGGGGATTGCTTGATCTTTATGCTCCTTATGGTGGGGAGAGGAGCAATACAAATTGTGACTGGATTATGACAGCCACAGAGGTTTCGCAAAGCCTCAGTGGGGCTCAGAGGTTGCTTATCCAGTCGCCAGGGGGAACCGCTGGTATGAAGTTGATGGCAATTTCTCCAAGCCAGGAAGGCTGTTCCCGAGAGAGGGGCCTAATCCCTTGAGTGCTAAGGCCCCGGACCAGGCTCTTTCCACCCTTGTCCACTAGCACAGTTTCTTTGCAGGGTGGGGTGAGCACCCTCCTTATTTTCTCCCTGAAACTCCACAGCACTCTGGGATCAGAACAGTCTGCGTTGGTTTCCTCACCACCCAATATCAGCCCTGGAACTGCCTCTCAGTCCATGTGTCTGACCCACTGGCATGCATCTGCGTGGGGCACTGGTGGGTGGGGGGAGTCCCCAATTGTGCACACCTGTTCCACCACAAGACCCCCAGGGGAAAGGGGTAGGCCTCTCTGTCCGCAGGGGCCTCTGCCAGCGGTATGCTCTTGCCAGGGAGAAGCAACCACTCGTGAGTTTCATGGCTCAAGCTCTGCTCCCTATTATAATGTCTCGGGGGAGGTGACCACTGCTCCCATTCAGATAGCACGCCCAGGACATTCGTTTGTCATATGAACCAGAGGCTAGACTACTTTACTCTGAATGCCATAATCCTAATCAATATGGTGATTCTGCAGCTGGGGTGGGGTGGGAGGGGCACACTCACAGATCCCGGTTCCTCTGTGCCTCTCCACACTCTCCTGTTGGATATATCTGTCAGGGCTTCCTCACCACCCAATTCTGTGACCAATAAGTCTCCCAGCATCTCTCTGCTCTTGTGATCAGGAGTAACAGGTCCGGCCTGCCTGTCTAAGCCACCAGCACATGATCCTGCAAAATGGCAACAGGCAGGAAACCCGCAAATTGTGGTGGCCCCTGCTCTCAGTGGCAGGCTCAGCCGGGAGCACGCACCTGCTGTAGAGAAGTAGCTGTTTGTGTGCTTCTCAGTTCAGAGTTTTCTCATGGTTGCAATTAGGGGGAGGGGCTGTGGCTCCCAGCGAGCCCTGGCTAAAATTACTTTCTCGGATACTGTGATTGGAGGAGGTGCAGAGGAGGAAGGGTGTAGGTGTAAGAAAGCCGGCACTCTGGGCTCTCATGACATTCTCCTGTGGAGTGTCCCTTTTTAACACTGGAACTCCTGGGGTTCGCTGGTTCACCCTGCTATTCCTATTTAGCCACTGTGCCTGGACTTGTGGAGGGTAGAAGCGCCTCCAGTATGTTTTGTGTCCCGCTTTTTACCGAAGGTACCTAGGTGGGGAGGGGAAGCCTCCCTTACCCTTTCAGTGGGCTCTCAGCCTCTTTGGGTTTGGTCTATGCTGCTGTCTTCTTTCTATCTTCTTTCTCAGCTTCACCGTTTTTCTGCGTTGGGTCCCGGGACATCTCTGTTGCCTCTCCCTTGTAATCCACACCTGGGCTGTAACTGCTCTCTGCTATCCTCAGTTCAATATACTACCTTCCAGCCCAGATGATACGACAAGCAATGTCTCTAGTCAGCCATCTTGGCTCAAGATTTACATTTATATTGCATATGTTAGGACACATTTCTTTTCTCTGTTTTATATTTTTTTCTTTTACTTTATTTACTTTTTATCTCTCTCCTGATTTCCATTGGCTAGATCAAAACTTCTTCTCTTGCTTTAAAATGTAAACATTCTAATTTATTCTAAAATTGCCCTTAAATTAAAATACATCCATATAATTATTTAGCCCTATTGATGTTTTAAACCATATCAACATCTACATTGTCCCTCTGAAAAGACAAATGACATTAGCATACATTTATTTATTTCCCTTTGGTTCCTTGCTCTAATGTGATAAGTTCTAAAATCTTCTTTTCATTTTTCTCAAATTTTTCTTAAATAACAACACAATTTTATCAGATATTGGTTTATGCATGATTAACATGTATCTTTCATTTTCTCCTGAATTTTTTTCTTTAATTACAAGAAAAGTTTAAATACCTATTCACATATTTAATTCATAATAATCATTAACAGTTTGTTTAAAAAGTTCTAAAAGAGGATGAACTACAACAAAAAATAGTACAGAAAAAAATAAAAATAAAATTTATTTTGTTTTTACATTTCTTACTATACAAATGAAGCCACATCTTTACATAGTAAATAAAAGGTTAAACTCTCTCCCTTCCAAAAGTCATAAATTTCAGGTTTGCCTTTTCAGGAGATGATTTCAAGGTCCTTTTAAGAATTTTTTTTTCTTTTTTTTTTTTGAGACAGAGTCTCACACTGTTGCCTGGGCTAGAGTGCCCTGGCGTCAGCCTAGCTCAAAGCAACCTCAAACTCCTGGGCTCAAGCGATCCTCCTGCCTCAGCCTCCCGGGTAGCTGGGACTACAGGCATGTGCCACCATGCCCGGCTAATTTTTTCTATATAT
>JAQIFY010004757.1:0-11535 GCA_028533085.1 Varecia variegata | reverse complement strand
TAGGGAGAACTACGAAACACTGAGGAAGGAAATCGCAGAGCATGTAAATAGATGGAAATCCATACCGTGTTCATGGATTGGAAGAATCAAATAATATACTTTATTTCGTAATATAGTCATGCTTTTTTCACAGTCACCTGAGTTCTTGAACAACAATAAATGAAAACATCAACTGCAAAGGACAAAAATGTCTGGTATGTGTGTGAAGACAGAAATTTGAAGCTGTTACCTGGAAATATTCCCACAGAACCCTCATTCCTCTAAACCACACACACACACACACACACTTGCACGTGTGCAAATGTTGAGCTACATGTCATTCTCCTTAGGCTTGTGGAAAACCATATCCTCTGCAGCTGGTTGGTCTCGATGAAAGCTAGTCCTTAAGACAGTCTTCCAATGATCCTACCTCCTTATATTCACACTGTTATGTAATCCTTCCCATTGAGGGTGGGGTGGACTTAGTGACTCAATTTCAGTAAGTTGAATAAAGCAGAAATGGTGGTATGTGACTCAGTAACTATGTCATAAAAGACAGTGTGGCGTCACTCAAGTGCTTGTATGCCCTCTCTCAGAGCACTTGCTCTGGGAAAGCCCTATCCATACAGGGAGAAACTGAAACCTCTTGCCAACAGCCAGGTAACTGAGTTTAGAAGCTAATGCTTCCAGCCTCATCAAGACTTCAGATAACTTGGCTGTCACCTTGACTGCACCTTCACTTCATGAGAGAACTTGAGCCGGAACCACTCAACTAAGACGTTCTTGGATTCATGCCACTCAGAACCTGTGTGACATAATAAAAGTTTGCTACACTAAGCTGCTACATTTTGAGTCACTTTCTTATGTAGCAACAGACAACCAACACAGGCTCCCTGTTCACAATTGGCAGGAACATGCTTGTTCACTTAACACTGTATAGATGTTAAAGAATCTCTTTACATTCAGCATACTGGGCCAGAATAGGGGTTATCAAATACATTGCCTCATGCCTACCACCTATGGGGGGAGCATAGCATCTTTGCACAGTTTGCACTCTAAGAAGTCTCAGACATGGCTACTTGCGGCCAGAAACCACCAGCCTGGAGCTTCAATTCACCCCATGCACCATCTGGCCATTCTGAGGACTCAAGAGTGGATAGTGTATAATTTGGAAAACAATGACCAAAGGTCAACTGTTTTCTGAGAATATGTCTCTCTGTGTATTCAAATTCCAGAATGTTTTATAGAAAGACCAGACTCACCCTAAAGCAGGGGTCTTTCTGTTTATACTTTTACAACCACATGTAGAACCTATAAAATATTAGACTTTATCCCCCCAAAAAATCTGTATGGATGCATACATACAAAATATATTATCTGAGGGAGTTTGAATAACTCCTAGAGCCCACCCATAAACTACACACATCACAAGTTAAGATTGTAGGCTATAATTTAGAAAAAAATATTTATTATATTGTTATACACAACTAAAGTTTCTCTGTGAATTATGATTCTTATTGGTGTAGCTATTCAAAATTGAGGACTATTTTTTATTTTATTTTCAAATTAGAATGAAAAGAAATTATTCAAACTATTCAATTGAAAGAAATGCATAGAATTTACAAGGTGAATCATTTTATGAAACCATGCAAAAATATAATTCATATACCTGCACTGAAAGATAATTACAGACATAAAATATTTCAAGTTATTAAGAATTCATATTGACATAAAATTTAATAATATTCTTTTACTAAACAAACTTCTCAGGCAATTTATATTTTAAATCCATCAATATCTACAAGTACATGAATTTCAAAATGCTTTTGAGTTTTAAAAACTCTTCATATGCAATTTTTTAATGCATGAAGTCATCCTCATGGTTTTGTTGAGAAAATATGGTATACATATATATTAAGATGAACTGTATCTGCGTGCTTATATTTTATTTCATATTTGTCCTCTAATAAGCACAAGTTTGTTTTTTTGTCTGTTTTGTTTTGAGTTAGTAATTTGTACTTGCCCTATTAATATTATAAGATTTGATTACATAAACATTATTTATAAAATTATTATAAAATGCATGTGTTGTGATAATAATATTTAAACCCATTAATTTATTTGATAATTTGGCATGATCATGTTGTGGCTCAGTGGTGAGTCATAGTCTTCCCTCTGCATCACAGAGGATGTAGGAAGAAGTTGGCATTCAATAAAAGACTCACAGCAGAGGTTGATGCAAGTAGGACATACTCTAGTTGAGGCATAAAATTCTCTTGGCCAGGCTAACTCAGTAGCAATTCAACCTTCTTTCTCTATCATTATTCACAATTAAAATAGATACTAGAGCTGAGATGAGGACATCCTGGATACTCATTTGCAGGTAATAGTGACTCCAGTTATCAGTTTATATTGGGGTTAAATCATAAGGTCATACAGTAAGACTAGAGAGAGCAAGGTAGGACCCCTGGTCCTTCTTCTGGCTTACTTAGAGAAGAATCAGAGGAAATAGACAGGAGCATGAAAAAATCTGTTCCTGTAAGAAGCTTTGACCTAAAAGACAATAGAAAACACGTTGGTCCTTACTGTGAACCACTCTGCTCAGTCTTGATTAGAAGTGAAAAACAGCTGGGAGAAAGGCAGGAGACTGGAAATCATGACTCAACTGAGGCTTCCCAAATCACAGAGAACCAGAGCAAGAGTCTTCATGTTGTTGACTGGAATTGCTGCATTTATTAAGATTGCCTCAGAAACTGGTAGGAGGCATGAATTGACCTAGGTATGCACAGTGGGGCACTAAAGAGCTGAGAGAGGAAGACAGGAATGTTTCAGAACGAGATGGGTACTTTTTCATTTTAATACTTGAGACCCTAACATCCTCCAAAAAAGATCCTTTTCATCTATTCTGTGCTATATCTGAGGACAGGAATAGGATCATTCTGAGGTAAACTGACATATTTAGCAGAAAAATGGTTTTCCAATACATTTTATTAAATAAAATATTTTGACACTTGAATAAGACTTTGTCCTTATAAAACATCAATCAGTACTAATAAAGGAGTTCTGTGAGCATTGCTGTAAGCATCTACAGGATATCTACTCCTATGTTAATAAGTGATATTTGAACAACGTAGAATACCTTTAGCCAATAATATGAGGAAAGTAATAGAGTACAATAAACCTCTGCGTATCATACGTTTCCTAGGCATGGGGAGAGGAGAGACTGAATCCAGTGTCTTCAAAGTTTATCTTAACACCTTTCGTGAACATCTCAATTTTGGTAAATATTGTGTAAATTTAAATTTTGATACCCAAGTAAAGCAGTATGTATTTGTATATGGTATTATAGGTAAACACTATGACTATAATTTTTCAAGTATTTTGATTAAATTGTCAGTTATACTAATGAGAAAAGTGGAATGGTGATAGAAAGGGAGGTTGGTGGAATTATCTGCATAGTTGACTTGGTAAAAACAGCTGAATCACTTCTATTCTCATATTGGCTCTTTCTGTAATGTTTATATAACTATTTCCCCTTACCAGATATATATATATATATGTGGAGTATTAAATATCTTACATGACAAATCTTCTAAACTTATAACTTTACTGATTAACACGAAACAAATGTACCTCATCACCTAACTGACGTCAGGTTTTGAAATTACTTCTAAGTAGATCTTTTACTTGGCTATTTAGCTTTCAGTGGAGGACTCTTCTATCACTGAACTAAAAGTCAATCAGCTGAGTATTTCACGCCTAGTCAAGGCCTATAGAAAGACAAAATGTTGAGGACCATATCATACAACCTATAATTATCTTTATAATCTCATATATTTTATATATTATGTATAATATATTATAGAATGCATTAATATATAGTATACAAAATATATACTTTAGAGATTATCTAGTAGCCAATTTTAGAGTTCTAAAGGTGACTGTATTTTCAAGGTCACAGAATGAAGTAGTTTGAAGCAGGGAATCTAATTTTTTTAGACAACCAATTTATTGGCATTTCTACTTCATCATAATGATTTTTATATTTATATTAATTTATTTCTTATTCTATAGATCCTTTGTGAATCTGGAATTGATCAACCAAACAGTTATTTACATTTTAAAGGTTCAACAGTGATTTGACTAAGCCACCCCATGGTGTTAATAATATTTTTAGAGATAATCCATTCTAAAAGTTCTATAGCTGATTCACTTGGGTACTATTTTCACAGTTTGGTATTTTTCTTTCCCCTATCTTTAGGTAAAACTAAACTGTAACTTTTCCAAATAACAAAAATATAACTACTAAGAACCTGACAATATAGTTGGCAGCGTAGTTTACAAATAACACTATATTGAATTAAAATATTCATTATCAACATGGTCTGCTTGCTAGGAAAGCAACAGAAATTGAAGATATAGTCAATTAAAATTTGTTAAATGTACATATCTGTGTAATTTTTACACATTTACTTCAACTTGGTAATAAAAACAAAATATCTGGTTTAAAACACATGTATTCCCTTTGCTGCCTTGCTACCTATTGTCTGTCATCTATTTATCTGTTAAATATCATGTACTGATGATCCCCCAATTTCTATTATGTCAGAGGTAAAAATGAGACTGGATACAGAATAATGATTACTCCTGGAGAAAAATCCCAAAAGATGCAGAGAGAGAGAAGAAAGATGCAGGTACAGAAGTTTTATTTGGAAGTAATACTTGTCTTGTTTAGAGGCAAACAAAAGTATATATATTTTTTCACAATTGGGATACTTGATAATCTTTTTTTTAAATTGAACTTACTATAATTGGAGCTGGAGGAATGAGTAGAGAGGCAGTGGTGTGAAACTACAAAGCATGAGATGCTGACTTAGCTGTGCCATCAATTAGTGAGTGATTACTAAATTAGTGTGATTACTAAAACAAACATTTTTCACTTTGTATAAATACTTGACATAGTGTGCCCTTGAGAAAATAAAATCTCATGCTCTAATTCCCACACTACACAATTTTTAACTTTAATGAAAAAGAATGGAACTGAGCTGAGCAAGGACTTCATTTCAGCCTTAAGTTGCTTAAATATTAAGAATATTTTGGAAACATTTAGAGCAAAGAACAGAAAAAGTATCTCTTCATTAACAAGATGTACAAGTAAGAAATAACAAGTATGAGGTTGCAAATATTGAGTAACACTGTCCTAGACTAATTGTCAAATATAGTTTTTATTGGGTAACAATGACTTTGGGCATAAGCCTAAATGATTAAGAAGGTGCTGATATTATGTAAACCACAAATTTTAAAAAGCCATGCTGAAAAACATGAAAACAGTACAGAAGACATATAGTCACTTTACTTATAATAAAGAGTGGTATCTGAACTGAGTCAAGGATGATTAGGAAGTCAATAGGACCCTCACCGTACCATAAACTCCATGAGTGAAAGATGGCTTGACCTCATAAGCAGGCATATTGCAGCCTATAGTAGGTAGGGTTTGGCACCTAGTGGACCTCAATGAATATTGACCTAATGAATGTATAAATGTTATTTTTTCCTACGCATGTTTTTATAATTATTATTTTACAGTTTTGATCCTATCAAGTCATTAATTTTTATTCTGTTACTAAGCAAACAGGCTTGCTCATTGATTGATTTTATAAGCTTTCAGGCAATGGTCCAGGGAGAACATGAAGAACATTTTGACTCACTGTGATTTGTTTTTGTTGGTAAGTACGGCCATCTGGGGCATTGGCAGTTTTGGCTCTACTGCTCTTGAACAGGTACATGCATGGAATATAGTTCTGGAAAGCAGTACACAAGACAACATAGACTGGTTACTGAGTTGGGATTTCCTTTCAGGGTAGCTGTAGGAATGGCAGCACTTCAAGGAGTGACAAAGTAAACATGGCAGTGCCCATTAATCTGCTATTTCTTCTGCCAGACAGTATGTCTGGAGGAAGGATACCTGCTGTCAGAATATGGGTTAGTTCCAAAACAACTGAAAGTTTTTACTAGTTCAATCAAAAGGCTCCAGAAATGTGTAGGATATGCAAAGCAAAGGGAGTCTTCATATTATTACCTTAAAGCAGGACTTAAAGAAGCAGATTCATCTATTGTCAACCTTTTGCTAATGTTAGTAATTACATATTATTGAAATTTTGCTATTAGGATTTAGGAGTTCAGGGACAAAATTGTTATAAAAGAACAGAAAGTAGTTTGGACACTACATAACAATATTTGTGTCCCTTACTACATTTTAATGTGAACATTTAGTGTCGTGTCATTGTCAACTTATTTTTATTCATTGTCATATTACTAATCATAATGAATTCATCTGAAATTAATGTGGTTGTCACACATACTTTCATAAGAATTCTACTGCAATTCTATGTTAATGTTTTATTCCAATAAAGTATAACTGTTTTAAATCATGTAAGAATGTCATTGTGTGGATCTGTAAAGATTATAACATTATAGATTTTTCTCCAGAGAGATGGGATAATCTCAGACAAAAACATTTCTCAGCTTCCAAAGGCAGAGTAATGGCTATGACCATAGGCTGCTAACAGCTCTCGCAATGATGTGCAGGACTCTCCACTGGGATTTGGAGAGAACCATGTCAGGTTAAGGGCACAGCCTCATAGTGAACTACATGTTAGGCATGCGGCCTTCTGAGCTTACTTAATAGGTGTGAACTGTATACATTCACTTGTTATTAGCATTTCCAACAGTCCAAATGATCAAAGTCCTTAAAACTTTAAGTAAAAGAAAAGAATAAATATATAAACCATTGCTGTTTTGAAGTAAAATTAATATCTTTGATCTAATGAATTATATATTAATTGTTAAGTTGATAGATGATTAGAAGGGCAAACTGTTTATTTAGAGGAGAGGAAGATAATATGGTTAGTAATTAGTAAAAATAAAATGGCTTAAGTTAATAAATTTAGAAAATAGTATAGATTTATAAGTTGAGAAAAGACAGAGATAAAAAATAGATAAGAATCCCCCTTATATGCAGAATATTTTGCATTCTGTCAACTATGTGAGTAGTTGGGGTACGTAGAAAGGAGCTGGAGCTGGAGTTTGGAGAGACAGAGCTAACTTTTCAGTCAAGACCGAATAACAGATGAATCACTTTTAGTTACTCAGGGGCCAGAGCCCTCACCTTATGATAATGCTAGTATGGTGATAAAAATCACAGGCAAATGAAGAAAATAGTGCTTAGAAGCAGAGTTTCTTCTGCAGTCTATCAAAGAGCAGCAACCCTGGTGGGAAGGAGAGCAGCTTTGTGCAACCGAGTATGAAATGAAAGACTAGGCACTCAAAAGGTTTGGGAGGTGGGCCACATCCCTACTGCTTCTACCAATGTTTTATTCAAATCTAGTGCCAATAAATCAGTAATTTGCATATCCATATGGTCTCACATACTCTACCCCAGTAACAATGTAATATAAGAATTTGAATTTCAATACTGCAAAATGTTGAGAAAGTATGCTTATGAGGATGTGCCATAGCAGTGTAAAAACTGAAAATTGGTTTGGAATGGAACTAAATTTATGGACATGCTAAGTTTCATAAATAAATTTAAGGCTACTATTAATTCAACGAGCTCCTTTCTCCAACTTTTCCATGAGGTGTCTCTTATGGTAGGAAATGAGAAGTCTGAAGTCACATAGCCAAAAACATTTCATAAAATGTACGGAACATAATTGAAGGATCTAAAATTCATATAAATCTTGTCTCTACTGTACATATTCATATTAATTTTAAATTAGCATCTGGGCAAAATTTTTCTGGTTGCTGTTGGTAATAATTCTGATACTTTCTTTTTGAAAATTTAACTCATATATCTGGAATGACAAGGCAAATTTTAAGAATCTTATTAATCTCTTTTACTATTCTCGAATAGTCAGCAAATGCCTTTTTTTTAATGAAGCAATATCATCCCATAGTCTTAATATTACTGAATTATACTAATGTAGATTTTAAACAAAATAAATGTAGTAGTATTTTAAATGAAAAAGATTTATTAAATTCTTAAATTTCCTTTTCACTCAATATTTTCAAGTATCATGAAAATCATAATAATTTTATTCTGAAGTTGTGACAGGTGAGAAACTAAAAATACCTGCTAAGTGAACTAAATTATAAAGTACAATATTTTTATGTTATTAAGTAAAACTGTGAATTTGCCCCTCTTACCATGTTTTAAATCTTTAATGTAACACTTTTCATTTCTCCATAAAAAATTAAAACTCAACCTTAAGTTCGACTATCTTAACTATAAACATTACCGCCATGCCCAGCAAAGAGGCTACAACTAGGTACAGATGGAAACTTTCGAAATTGCCTGTTACTACCAAACCTGTATTTAAAAAGTAAGTATTCAAATAGAAAATACCACAATTTTTTTTTTTATAATCTGCTATAGTTATTTCATAGTCAGTATATCGTAAACCACAACAGCACAGGCATACTCTTTGAATGATGCAGGAGCTGACAGTACTTTCCTGTGCTCATTACTTAGATACAAACTACCCACTGATTTGTCTGACATGCATTAACCCACGTCAAAGAGAAACAAAGCTGTACACCAGTTAAAACAGTAACGATATCAATCCCTGACCCTTCCAGGGAGAAGACTGCTGGTCTCAAGTCACCCCACGGGGTACCCAAGCTGGATCAATGTCTCTCCGTCTCCGAATTTACCCTCCTCTCCTGGAGTCACCAGACAAGCAGCACCTGGGAGGGCTGGTGGGTAGGGAGCTCACAGTCCGAGTACCCTTAGTCCACTGTAAGGCAAGGTCCCATTCCCTGCAAATGCCTCCGGGTGGTGGTTAAATTGTCTTGCTGGACAGCCGGGGGTAGGGAAGGGGAAGGGGAGAATGAAGCAATATGGCACTTACCTGTCAGCTGGGGTCTGTGGGGCGGGAGGTGCCCCTACCGAGCTGGGAGCCTGGTGCCTTGTCTACAGGAAGCTCACTGCTCACTGGCGGCAGCCGTCTCTGAGCTGGTGTTAGCAGGTCTTTCCGACTGCTCAGGAGCCCACCAGCAGTCCCAAATGCAAGGGAGGGGAAATTTAACTGCTCCACCTGCCCTCATCACTGGTCTCCAAGCCTCTCCGGGACCTTTCTACTTCCAGTTTTCCTCCACAACTTCTTCCCATGGAGTCTCCTGCAGTTTCAGGCACCCTTCTTTCCAACTCTCATCCAGTCTATGTTTGTCTGGGTGTTTATTTTTTCACTTTCTTCTAAAGTCTGTCTTTCTTACAGAGACGCTCTGGCTGGTGGTTTTTCTCGTCCACCATCTTGCCCCTAGCACTGAGGAAGGAAAGAGCAGAGGACGTAAAAAGACGGAAAACCGTACCATCCTCCTGGGTAGGCAGAATCAACATTGTTAAAATGTCTATACTACCCAAAGTGATCTACAGATTCAATGCAATCCCTATTAAAATGCCAACATCACTTTTTGCGGATCTAGAAAAATAATTCTACATTTCGTATGGAACCAGAGAAGACCCCATATAGCAAAAGCAATCTTAAGCAAAAAGATTCTGCACAGCTGAGGAAACTATCATGAGAGCAAACAGACAACCTGAAGAATGGGAGAAAATACTTGCATGTTACACATCCAATAAAGGACTGATAACTAGAATCTATATAGAACTCAGGAAAATCAGCAAGAAAAAAATCGAACAACCCTATCAAAAAGTGGACAAAGGACATGAACAGAGACTTTTCAAAAGGAGACAGAACAATGGCCGACAAACATATGAAAAATGCTCCCCATCTCTAATCATCAGGGAAATGCAAATCAAAATCACAATGAGATATCACTTATCTCCAGTGAGAATGGCCTTTATCAAAAAGTCCCAAAACAATAAATGTTGGCATGGATGCAGAGAGATAGGAACACTCATATACTGCTGGTGAGACTGAAAACTAGTACAACCTCTGTGGAAAGTAATATGGAGATACCTCAGAGAGCTACAAGTAGAACTGCCATTTGATCCAGCAATCCCATTACTGGGCATCTACGCAAAAGAACAAAAGACATTCTATAAAAAAGACATCTGCACTCGAATGTTTATAGCAGCACAATTCACAATTGCAAAGATGTGGAATCAACCCAAGTGTCCATCAATCCATGAGGGGATTAATAAAATGTGGTATATGTATACCATGGAGTACTACTCAGCCACAAAAAAATAATGGGGATCTAGCACCTCTTATATTATCCTTGATACAGCTGGAGCCCATTCTACTAAGTGAAGTATCCCAAGAATGGAAAAACAAGCACCACATGTACTCACCATCAAATTGGTATTAACTAATCAACCCTTAAGTGCACTTAATGTAATATTCATCAGGTGTTGGGCAGATGGGGGGGGGCAGGAGGGCATGGGTATGTACACACTGCACCATCTGGGGGTTGGACACGCTTGAAGCTATGACTCGGGTGGGGCAAAGGCAATATACATAACCTAAACATGTGTATACCCATAATATGCTGAAATAAAAAAAATAAAAAATAAAA
Source organism: Varecia variegata (assembly GCA_028533085.1). Taxonomy (NCBI): domain Eukaryota; kingdom Metazoa; phylum Chordata; class Mammalia; order Primates; family Lemuridae; genus Varecia; species Varecia variegata. Next base: position 1,017 of record JAQIFY010004757.1, on the reverse strand, counting down.
CAGTAAGGGTAGACTTTATTCAGTAATACTATTGCAATAGAGAAGAGAATCCTGAACCAAACTCAACTTCCCTCAGGCAAAATGTAGGAGACTTTTTAATGGCTGGGGTATACTAAGGAAAAGGTGCTGAGGGGTGTTAAGAGGTATTAGTCCACGTGGCCGGGTCACTTGGATTTGTGAATTGATATTTAACCTGGAGGAGAAACAAACTTTTCCTATATTTATGACAAGAGCAATCATGCAGGTTGAAGTAAGTTAGGTCCTTATACTTCCACAGCAACGGGATGCCTTGGATAACTCCTTGAGGAAATGGCAAAACAAAATGATGACCAGGACCTTCACATATGTCTGAGAATGTTGTTAAAGTCTCTCTGCTATCTACTGGATTGCACAAAAATGGCCTACAAGGAAGATTGAAAACCAGTTTTCCCTCCACTTTCTAAACAATGAGCCCTAGCTCATTATATTAGCCTTGAAGGAGGCAGCGCTTCATCTAATTGTCTTCCCAGAGAGCTCACCTGCTCTTAATTGGCACAAGGGTTCATTCTGTGCTAGCCTTGTATCCTAGTGATAACCAATACAATGGATTCAACAAATGCTCACTAGTTGTTGACATCATATCATTAGCCTGGCATACACTCAGAGTTTAAAAATAAATAGTACAAATCTGAATATGCCATCAAGTAACTCATCGTCTAATTTAAATGTTGATATATGCAAAGAACTATACAATCAGTGTACAGAGGAAAGAAGGAAGAAAGTCTGGTATACATTTGGGCTCTTAGATTTTCATGAGAGTAAATATTTTGATAGCTTGCATCTCCTGATATACACCAATTGTTCTTTATTTTTCCCCTTTTTAATATACTTTTAAGTGTACTTTCTTATTATTTTCTACAATCATATTTATTTTCTGTTTGGTTTTATAAAACTAAAAATGAAATTATTATGGCTATAAGAAATGATGACTATAAAAATAGTAACAATATTTAGAGTATTAATTACATTATAGAAAAA
>JAQIFY010004756.1:0-11536 GCA_028533085.1 Varecia variegata | reverse complement strand
CATAAATTTGCTTCTATGGTAAAGCACACTCATTACCAAAGATCTGCCTCAGAATTGGATGAAAACAACAAAAATGAGAGTGACATCTTTTCAGACAGCCTATCATCAGAGGCAGAGACAAAACGCAAGAGGAGAAAAAGGGCCCGGAGCCCGAGTGTAGAGATAGTTTATGAAGGAGAAGCTACTGACACAACCATACATCAGGAAAAGAAAAAGAAGAAACACCAGGGAGACACTACTTCACAGTCCCCAGTTGTAATTACCATTGACGACAGTGATAGTTATAAGGATTCTGAAGTAAAACCAGATGCAGAATGGGATAATAATGGACCTCAAGACCCTCTAGAAGTTGAGTTTTATTCTCGTTCCTCAGAACCATTTGAAACTAAAGATGGAGTTACAAGAGAAGATGAATTTGGTGTCCTGGACAAGGAGTGTGATATTATTGCACTTACTAACAACTTTGAGTAATGCCAGCAAAATTGTACATAATATTCCACCCCAGCAAGTTCAGTTGAACAAACCCTTGATAAAAGAAAAGAGAGCACACCTGCCTCTGTTGGAGACCAGCCCATCTATCTGAACTCAGTCATCAAGGCAATTGCCATCTCCATGGACTTCATTAATGTCAGTGTCTCTTAGGACACACTGATAACTCTTAAAACTGCTCATTGAGAGTTTTAAGCAAGTCATTGAGAATTCTGGCAGTATGAAAAGGAAAAATAGGAACAATGTCATCTACCTTAGTCTATTGAAAGATGACTATTGGTGAAAACTGTTTTCCCCCTTATAATATTTTAAGTGATTTCTTTTAAGTGTTAATTAGTTAAATTCGTTATTTGCTCAAAAAGTATTTATGTCCCACCCTCAGAGATATGCACTTTTAAATGAAGAAAATGTTATTGCTAGCAGTTTATTTAAAACTTAGGAAAAATTTTAAATAAAAATCAATAAGTTTTAGAAGTTATTTCATATGGAATTTTGTTTCTTGAGAGTTGTTCTTAAAATGCGTTATAAGCTAGGAGAATCCCTTTGGACAGTCTTTATTTTTCTTCTTAAAAATTTGTATGATTCGAAACCATTTCTTCAGGTTAAACTGAGGCATTTTAATCTGCACAGTTTATTTTGACTTCTGCCAAAAGAAAAATTTACTATTTCCTTGATGTACTTCTTAATCTGGACTGCCAGTAAAACAAACATGTATTCAACAAAAGAAAAACTAAAACAGTAACACTTTAAAACAAGAAACAGAAAAAACAACAAAAAAAACAACAACAACAACAACAAAAAAAAAAACCAATGGCCAAGGGAAGCTATTTTCTGTCTGAGGAATACATTAGAACATGTTAAGGCTTTCCACCAGGAAAATTAAGAGAAATGTCAAACCTAACTTAACAGGGAAAAGAATTATTGGCTCATCATGGCTGTTCTGTCCACCTGCTTTCAGTGTAGTCAACCCGCTCATGGAACACTAATAATTCACCTAGAACTAGCTCCTACAGTAAGCACACGATCCTCTGTGGTAATATCCATGACTCTTTCTTCACCTCCAACTGCTTCTCCACACCATGCCCCTAACTTGTTTTTGGGACTTGTGTAATTCCTCTTCTCCAACACCTTTAATGATTTTCAGCATGTCATGTTGCCTTGTATCCAGAAAACTCACAGCTCTGGGTATAACAAGGTTCTTCCTATCCTCAGCTCTGCAACATGCCAGTCTCAGCCCCAGCCCGACTTGCCATCAGAGTCCTCTTTGAGTTCTTAGAACTGAATGCCAGCAAGACAGTGATTACAGTTTCATCTGTGCTCTTTCCCAGAAGAGGTGTGCCATCTTATTGTATATGCATAGCAATAATAATAACAGCAGCTAATACTTCTTTAGCACTTGCTATGTTTCAGGAACTGCTTTTAGTGCCTTACATATATGAACTTATTTAATGCATATAAGCACTTTATGAAGATGGAAAATTGAAGTCCAGAAGGGTTAAGTCACTTGTCTAAGGTCAGGTACATACGAAGAAATGGTTCTGGAGTTAGAACCTAACAGTCTGCTCCAGCATTTGTGCTCTTAGACAATATACTTTGCCCCACACTGTCTTATAGAAATAAGGTAGGTGCATAGGGAAATACATCCCTTCATAACTAGTCTTTGATCTTATATACCAGGAGACGTAGATAATAGGACTCAATTAATTAATTCAGGATTGGAATTGACTAGAATCGGTGAGTAAAACTGAACAATCACACTTCACAGTTGGGAAACTGAAAAACAGAAGCCAGACCTTTATGAAGCTGATGAATAATCATAAACCAATATCAGTAAACATTTAGGCAATTTGAGACAAATTCAAATGGCACAAAAGTTCTTCGTCATGGTACACAGGGCATGTCGTAGCTGTAGTTCAAGCATGACAGACATCTGTGGGTGTAACTGTTAAATCATTTGAACCAAATTGAGATAAAGGCAGTGAGTAAATCCACATTGTACAGTGAGCCATGGGCACCAGGCATGATGGGGTTCAAAAGCAATGCATTAAGAAGGCTTTGCTGTTTCCTTAGATCGTGTGCTTAATGTTTGGTGTCTAAAGTTTGCGGGGGAGCAAATTCTGCCTCAGTGTTTCTTAAAGATTCTCATCAATCAAAAACAGTATAAAAACCTGGGTAATACTAGGAAAGAAGACAGGCAAGCCCTAGGTAAAGCAACACTCTCCAAATGGAATTATATTACAAACTGTTAATACTATAAATTGAACCATCACCATACCAGTGCTTTACTTCAATGTATTTAATCCCACATACAAGGGAGATTTGCTTATCCCTGTAACACTTGAGGAAATGCAGGCTCCTAAGAGACTAACCAACCAAGACTTCACAGCTAGTAGTATTAAAGTTGGATACTAATCCAGTTTTTTATGACTCCAAAGCTTATGCTCTTAACCACAAAGCTATTGAGAAATAAATAACAGTTGATATCAAGTACAATTCTTTTGCCTTATATGCCTAGAATGCTGAGTGTGGACTGGCAGGACATCGTGAAACCTGTGGGGCCATAGAAATTGACCAGGTCATCTTGCAGGCTCTTCCTTTCTAAATTCCCCTTGGTGCATTCACAGAAACATTTGAAAGACCCTCATAAGTGTGTATTGTGGGGAAAACAGCTGTGCCAGAGGGGCCTAACCCATTCCCCTGTCTCCACTAAGGAACACAAGCCTTAATCAAAAATCATAAGGGAAAATCTGCATGATATTGGGTTAGGCAAAGAGTTTTTGGAAATAGCAAAAATATGACCTACGAAAAAAAAGAAATGATAAATTTGAAATTTTTAAGAATTAAAAACTTTTTCTACATGAAAGATCCTATTAAAAGAATGAAGTGACAAGCCACAGGCTAGGAATATATATATATATTATATATATATATATATATATATATATATATATTACATTTCTGAGAAAAAAACATCCAGAATATACAAAAACTCTCAAAACTCAATAACAACATGAAAAATCTAATAAAATGGGCAGACTATCTGAACAAACTCTTCAGTAAATCTGATTACTACATGACAATTAGGCATGTAAGAAGATGCATTATTAATAATTAAGGAAGTACAAATTAATACCACAAGGTGATACCACCACACACCTACTGGAATGCCATAAAAACAAAAATGAAAACAGAACACCTGGCAATGTCAAGCACTGAGAAAAACGTGGAGCAACTGGACTTTCATAATTTGCTGGCGGGAATTCCAAATGCTGCAGTCACTTTAGAAATAGAAGTGTGGCAGCTTCTTATGAAACTAAGTATGGACCTATCCCCCACACAAAAAAGCTGTACACAGATATAGGAACTTTATTCATACACACCAAAAATTGGAGGGAAAATCACAGATTTCCCTCAACTACTGAATAAAAGACTGTGGAATATCCATACAATAGAATATTATTCAACAATAAAAAATAGCAGGCTATTAACTCACACAACAGCATGCATGAATCATAAATACATTTTACTAAGTGAAAGAAGTCAGACCAAGCAGGCCACTTAATGCATGACTTCATTTATATGACACCCCAGAAAAGGCAAAAGTAGAGGGACAAGAAACGGATCAGTGGTTGCTAGCTTTGGGCATTTGGTAGAGGGGTTGTCTGCACAAGGGAATTTGGGGATAAAGTGGTGGTAGACGCATGACGCTAACATTTATCTAAACCTATAGAACTATAAACTACAAGGGTGAAACATTCTGCTTTTTATTTTTTTAAAAATTTTATTTATGTATATTTGAGGTTTACAACATGCTATTATGGAATACATATAGATAATGAAATGGTAACTATGGTGAAGGAAATTAACGTATCTGTGATCTCACATAGTTACTTTTTTGTGTATAAGAAGTTAAAAATCTACTTTGTTAACAAAAATCCTAAATACAATTTTATAAACTATAGTCCTCATGTTGCACATGAAATCTCTAGACTTGTTCATCCTACATATTTGCTACTTCACATCTTTTTACCTACACCTTACCATTTCCTCTGGCCTCCCTTGCCCTTGGTAGACACTGTTTTATTCTCTATCTCTGTATATTTTACCTTTACCAAAAAGAAAAAAAAATGATTCCACATATAAGTGAGATCATGCAAAATTTTTCTTTCTGTGTCTGGCTTATTTCACTTAGCATAGTATCCTTCAGGTCCATTCATGTTGAGGCAAATGGCAGAATCTCTTTCTTTGGTAAAGCTGAATAATATTCCATTGCATATACACACATTTAATTTATCCATTAGTATGTATACCAACACTTAAGGTGTTTCCATATCTTGTCTATTGTGAATTATGCTGAAAAAAACATGGGAGAGCAGGTATCTTTACAAGATGATATTTTCATTTCCTGTGGGTAAATATTCATAAGAGGTATTGCTGGATCATAGGGTAGTTCTAATTTTAATTTCTTTGGGAACCTCCATACTGTTTTCCATAATGGCTATACCAGTCTACATTCCCACCAACCATGTACTAGGGTTCCCTTGTCTCCACACCTTTACCAAAATTTTTTATCTCATGTCCTCTTGATAATAACCATCCTAAAGGGTGACGTCTTACTCACGGTGGTTTTAATTTGCATTTCTCAGGTTATTAGTTATGTTGAACACTTTCTCATACAGATATTAGCCCTTCTTATGCCTACCTCTACAAAGGTGTAGAGCTCTGCATTAATTGATCATTTGTTCCAAATAAATATTTTTTAGGTAGCTGTTTTATAAATTTTAGTGGTAGTCCCTGTGTGCATAGTTGTAATGTTTGTACCAGAGATTAGTCTATGCTATCAACAAGACCTAAAGAGACAAGTAAAGGCAAGAGAAGAAAAAAGTCTCAAAGAAAACATTTGTAAGACATATAACAAAGGAATAGTAACAATAAAACATAAAGAATATCCACAAATAAAAAAGATGCATTGACAATGTTAGTCATAACAGCATAGTTTGTGGTAGTAAATATTGGAAGCAACCTAAATATTTATCAATAGAAAATAGTTTTAATGAAATACAAAGAATGATATATTCATACTATATCAAGTTGAGGCAACCATTAATAGTTTGTGAGTTTCTTTCAGTATTTCAATATTTATTGATTAAATAATGAAACTCTGATAATGGAAGTAGAAAATTATAGCTGTTTTCCCTATATCACAAGATATTAAGCAAATTATAGCTTTTAAACATAATTAGAAGTTTTATTTATTTATTTTAATTTTTTTTATTTCAGGAAATTATGGGGGCACAAACATTTTGGTTACATGTTATGACTTTGCCACATCCCCACCATGATTTGAGACCTGCCCTTCCCCCCAACAACACTCACCACGTTCATTAGTTGTGAGTTTACCAACCCCCAACCCTCCTACCCACAAAGAATATTATTACTCTGTGAACATCTTAGTGTTGATCAGTCAGTGTCAGTTTGATGGCGAGTACACGTGGTGCCTATTCTTCCATTCTTGTGATACCTCACTTCGGAGGATAGGCTCAAGCTCTATCCAGGAAAATATAAGAGGTGCTAGATCACTGTCGTTTCTTATAAGTGAGTAGTATTCCATTGTATACATATATCATATTTTATTAATCCACTCATGGATTGACGGGCACTTGGGTTGTTTCCACATCCTTGCTATAGTAAATTGTGTTACTGTAAACATTCAAGTGCGGATGTCTTTATTATAGAATGATTTTTGTTCCTTTGGGTAGATGCCTAATAGTGGTATTGTTGGATCAAATGTTAGTTCTACTTGTAGCTCTTTGAGGTATCTCTAAATTCTTTTCCAAAGAGGTTGCACTAATTTGCAGTCCCACCCATAGTGTAAGAGTGTTCCTATCTCTCCACATCCTCACCAGCATTTGTTGCTTTTGATTTTTTTTGATACAGGCCAATCTTACTGGAGTTAGGTGATATCTCATTGTGGTTTTGATTTGCATTTCCCTAATGATTAGAGATGTTGAACATGTTTTTATATGTTTGCTGGCCATTATTCTGTCTTCTTTTGAAAAGTTTCTATTCATGTGCTTGGCCCATTTACTGATGGGGTTGTTTGATTTTTTCTTTTCTTTCTCTTTTTTTTTTTGAGACAGCATCTTGCTTTGTTGCCCGGGCTAGAGTGAGTGTCGTGGCGTCAGCCTAGCTCACAGCAACCTCAAACTCCTGGGCTTAAGCGATCCTACTGCCTCAGCCTCCTGAGTAGCTGGGACTACAGGCATGCGCCACCATGCCCGGCTAATTTTTTCTATATATATTTTTAGTTGGCCAGATAATTTCTTTCTATTTTTAGTAGAGACAGGGTCTCGCTCTTGCTCAGGCTGGTCTCGAACTCCTGAGCTCAAACAATTCACCCACCTCGGCCTCCCATGTGCTAGGATTACAGGCGTGAGCCACCGCGCCCGGCACGATTTTTTCTTGTTGATTTTTTTTTTAGTTCTAGATAGATTCCTGTTATCAGATCTTTATCGGATGTGTAGAGAGCAAATATTTTCTCCCATTCTGTAGGTTGTCTATTCATTCTAATGATAGTTTCCTTAAAGTTGGAAATACAGAGAGAAATCAAAACATTCTTTGAACTTAATAACGGAGACACAAGTTATCAAAATCTGTGGGACTCAGCAAAAGTATTCCTGAGAGGAAAACTAATAGCATTAAATGCTCACATCCAAAAAGCAGAAAACTCAAATATCAATCATCTAACAAACATTCTCAAGGAATTAGAAAAGGAAGAGCAAACCAACTCCCAACCTAGCAGACCAAAAGAAATAACTAAGATTAAAGCAGGACTAAATGAAATTGAGAGTAAAATAACTATATGGAAGATCAACAAAACTGAAAGCTGATTTTTCAAAAAGATAAACAAAATTGACAGCCTTCTTGTCAGATTGACAAGAGTTCAAAGGGAAAGGACACTAATGAACTCAATTAGAAATGAAAAAAGGAGAGGTCACAACAGACACCACAGAAATACAAAATATTATCTTTGAATACTATAAAAACATATATGCCCCAAAAACACATAACATGGAGGAAATGGACAAATTCCTGGAAACATGCAACCTCCCTAAGTTCACCCAGGGAGAAGTAGAATTCCTGAACAGACCAATATCAAGCACAGAAATTGGAGCAGTAATTAAAAACCTTTCAAAAAGGAAAAGCCCCAGACCAGTTGGCTATACTTCCGAGTTCTATCAAACATTCAATGAAGAAATCATACCTATACTATGGAAATTATTCTACAACATTGAGGAAGATGGTATTCTCCATAACTCATTCTACAAAGCCAACATCACCTTGGTACCCAAACCAGGAAAGGACATAACAGAAAAAGGAAACTACAGACCAATATCTCTCATGAATATTTATGCACAAATCCTCAAGAAAATTTTAGCAAATTGAATCCAACAACATATCAAAAAAATAATTCACCATGACCAGGTGGGCTTTATACCAGCGATGCAAGGCTCGTTCAGCATACGCAAATCTATAAACACAATTCACCTCATAAATAAAAGCAAGAACAGAGACCATATAATTCTCTCAATTGATGCAGAAAGAGCATTTGACAAAGTCCAGAACACCTTTATGATAAAAACTCTTAGCAAAATAGGCATAGACAGGACATACCTTAAAATTCTCAAAGCCATATATGATAAACACACTGCCAATACCATTCCGAATGGGGAAAAATTGAAACCATCCCCACTTATATCTGGAACCAGACAAGGATGCCCACCATCCCCACTTCTATTCAACAGAGTGCTGGAAGTCCTTGCTAGAGCAATTACCAAGAAAGGGGAATTAAGTGTGTCTAAATAGGGGCAGAAGAGATCAAACTCTCACTCTTTGCTGATGATATGATATTATATCTAGAAATTCCCACGTATTCAACCAAGAGACTCCTGGAATTGATAAATGAATTCAGTAAAGTCTCAGGATACAAAATGAATGCACACAAATCAGAGGCATTCTTATATGCCAATAACAGTCAAGCTGAAACTCAAATCAAAAACACAATACCTTTTACAATAGCCTCAAAGAAAATCAAACATCTAGGTATATATTTTAATGAAAGAGGTGAAAGACATATATGGGGAGAACTTTGAAGCACTAAGAAAACACATTGCAGAAGATGTAAACTGATGGAAAAATCTATCTTGCTCATGGATAGGTAGAATCAACACTGTAAAAAATGTCCATACTACCTAAAGTGATTTATAAAATTAATGCAATCGCCATCAAAGTACCAACATCATTCTTTACAGATTTAGAAAAATAATTCTATGCTTTGTATAGAATCACAGAAGACCTTGTATAGCCAAAGCAATCTTAAGCAAAAAGAACAAACTGGGAGGTATCAGTATACCAGACTTCAAGCTGTACTGCAAGGCTATAACAACTAAAATAGCGTGTTACTGGCACAAGAATAGAGACATAGACCTTTGGAACAGAACTGAGAATCCAGAGGTGAAACTATCTGCATATTGTCATCTAATCCTTGACAAAGCAGACAAAAATATACACTGGGGAAAAGAATCCCTTTTCAATAAATGGTGCTGGGAAAACTGGATAGCTACATGCAGAAGATTGAAGCTGGATCCCCACCTCACACCTCTTACAAAAATCAGTTGTAGATGGATAACACACTTAAACCTACGGCATGACACCTTAAGAATCCTAGAAGAAAATGTAGACAAGACTCTTTCAGACATTGGCCTAGGCAAAGAATTTATGAAGAAGACCCCTAAAGCAATCACAGCAGCTACAAAAATAAATAAATGGGATCTGATCAAATTAAAATTAGAAGTTTTTTAGTTTATTATTTATATAGCAGTTGCTATAAGTCTTTGTAATGAATATCATGAACCCCAGTTGGTTTGTAAGTGACACTTTGTCATAATAAGCAAACAAGGGACCTAAGAGTATGGGCTTCACCAAAAAGTAAGGTACATAGGATATAGGAGTTTTCTGTAAGTTTCAGTGAGAAACAAATTTCCTCAGGAAGAGACTTGACAAACAATAATTAATCCTCAAGGGAAAATTTTAAGAAATAAAATAAAATCTCAAAAGCTACATGTGGCACTCCCGGAGAGCAGTCAAGACAACAGCCAACAAAGCATTTCTGCTCTACCACTCCCAATTATCAGATTACCAGCCCAGTTACCACAAATTTCTATCCATCTGCTCCACCTCCTACTGTTCCTCACATATCAAGAGGGTTGATCAGTAATGTTGACTGAAGGCACAATAAATTCAGAACTTCTGAATAGGCAAAATGGAAACTTATAAGATAAAAATAAAATCTGGTCTTTGTACCAAAGAGCTTATAATCTGGGAAAGACCCCATAAACCTATAGGGCCATGCTTCTCTAAATTTAAATCAGTTTAATAAGTGAAGAGTGGCTGCAATTCTGAAATCAGTAAAATGACCCATCAATGATCTGTAAGGGTCACTTTTCACACTGATGAAAAAGTAGTGAAGTCCTCAAAGCCAAGAGCAGCTACCCTCCTAGACTGTGCCCACTCATCCCTAAACATATACAGACAGTCCCTGGCTTATTAGGGTTCAACTTAAAATTTTTCAACTTTATGATGGTGTGAAAGCTGTATGCATTCAGTAGCAATCATACTTCAAATACTGATACATTGTGTTCCTCACTTTCAGTACAGGATTCAATAGGTTACATGAGATATTCAACACTTTATTACATAATAAAATAGGCTCTATGTTAGATGGTTTTGCCCAACTGTAGGCTAATGTGAGTGTTCTGAGCATGTTTAAGGTAAACTAGACTAAGCTCCTCTGTTTGTTAGTTTAAATGTATTGATGCATTTTTGAATTCAGATATTTTCAACTTATGATGGGTTTATTGGAACATGACCTCAATATAAGTCATGGAGCACCTGTACATAAAGCTATTTATTCATTATTTTTGGAAGCACAGTCATAAGCAATAGCCATGGATGCCTACTTTTTCTCAGGTTCCCCTTTTAGTAACAGATTCAAAATTATGCCGACCTCTTATTCGGTTGATGCTTCAATGCCCTAACTGCAAACAAAATATGCTCCTCCTATCAGTCTCATGGGCAACACAGCAACCTCCTACCTTATTCTGATGACTCCTTTAGACTCTATTCTCTGGGAAATTGATTTTTACTCCACAAGTCAATTAGAGGAAACCCGCAAGTGGATTCTTTGTTGCCTTTCTGTCAGAGCAGGTTCTACAGTCACACATACCCCCCACCACTGTAAGATAGTCAACTCTCAAGACCATATCTTCATTCAGGATGGAATAGTGACAGAATGTACAATAAAAATGTGACATCCTAGGAGGTAGTGTTTAAAAGCAGGAAAAAAAGTAAATATATGGGTCCAATCCATAAAAGCCTCAGAAAGATGTGTCATAATGAACTGGGCAGGGGATCAAAGTCAAAATACTTCTCTCACATACACCATTCCCAGTCTCTGTGGACTTATATAGTCTTATGTATCAGTAAGAATATCTCTGCCACCACCACCCCTTTGTACCTCCAAATCTTTCCCTCCCATTCTTTCTTAGATCTATTCTAATCAGTTCTTGGATCCCCCAGTGGTTCCCCCCGCCATGATCACTTTATCAAACATTTCTTTTCAAGATCACCAATGAACCCAATGTTGTAAAGTCTAGTGGTCAACTCTCAGTCTCCATATGGCTATATAGCAGCTTTGCAACATAGTTGATCCTGCCTATCTTTTCAATACACTTCTTTCTTTTCAATATAATTTTTTTCTTTTCAATACACTTCTGGTGGCTTCCAGGCCACCAGAATCATTTCTTTTCCCTCCTGTTCCATTGGATACTGTTTCTCATTATCCTTTGCTGGCTGCTTCTCTTCTTCACAATTTCTAAGAGCTGTGGCCCAAGGCTCTGTCTTTGTTCTTTTCTCTTTTCTATGTACACTCACTTCTGGGGTAATTTCTTACAGTCTTGTGTTTTTAAGAATATTTATGTGCCCAAGA
>JAQIFY010004755.1:0-11536 GCA_028533085.1 Varecia variegata | reverse complement strand
TAGAAACTACTGAGAAACTCCACGTTTAAAACCAATAAAGAGTCAGCTGAGGCAATACCATATGAGTACTTAATTGAAGAACTGCTTGAGAAATATATCAACCAGGCATGGTCATAGGAGTGGCTGAATAGTTAACACTTTCATCTAGTTAAACTCCTAAACTCAAAGCCTTGGGAAGTTCTTTCATGGTTATTGGGATCAGAGTCAGAAACAGAGCAGCAGGGCTTAAAATAAATATGATTTTCACAATAAATACGGAGGAGTAATAGGAGGGAGGAAAAGTTAGCTTCACCTAAGACTGAAACACACTACAATATTTATACCCCAAGTAAAATCGTTCTCAGCTTGGTCATTATAGGGCTTTTCTTCTAGTGCCCTGTTTCTGTAACATGAAGGAAAACTGGCCTGTCATCCAAAGCAATACAATTGGAGGCAATTTTGCAGTATTATTAGAAGAAAATATGTACAAGTGCTTTGCATGAAGAGGTACTTAAACATGTGCACAAAAATATATGCACATGGATGTTGATTTTAATTTTTATAATGTGGAAAATGGGAACAGCACAGTGTTTAGCAATAGGACACCAATAAAAAAAGTATAATATATCCACACAAACCAATATCATGCTGTCATTGAAAGGCAATTTGTGTGGATATGTAAATCAGAACACTGGAAATCTTCTATATTTTAATTGGACAGTTGGTTACATTTACCAAAGGTCATCAAACTGTGATCTGTACATTTAATGTGTATAATTATATCTCAGTAAAAATAAAATACTGTATAGGAAAATAGTAATTACTTATATGGAAAGGTCTTTGATACTGTTAGAAAGATACAAGTTTCAGAACGACAATGCCTATTTAAAACAATCCAATTTAAAATACAAACTGTGATATTTTTGAAATATATGTATTTGGTCTTAGTCTGCATTTCCTGGCATACAGCTCCTAAAACCCTTGAAATCTCCAGATTCCCAAAACATAAAAAGTATCTTTTTATGCTAATGAGATGGCTGGAGGCTGGGGCCCCTGGAGAGCTTGAGGATGGAGGCTGGACTCCAGAGAGTCTGAAGCATGATTAGAGGGTTGGGACTTTCAGCACACCCACCAGCCCTCCAGGGAGGAGAGAGGGGCTGAAGGTTAAGCTAATCACCAGTGGCTAATTATTTAATTAGTTATGCCTATGTAATGAAGTTTCCAGAAAGAATTTTAAGAACTGGTATTAGGAGCTTCCAGATAGCTGAACAAGTAAATGTTCCTAGAGGGTGGCATGCCCTGAGAGCCCATGGAAGCTCCACACCTCTTCCCATATACCTTGCCGTATGCATCTCTTCCATTGGAATATTCTTCTGTATCCTCTGTAATATCCTTTATAATAAGCCAGCAAACACAAATGTTTCCCTGAGTTCTGCAAATAGCTCTAGCAAATTAATCAAATCCAAGGAAGGGGTCATGGGAACACTGATTCATAGCTGGTCGGTCAGAAGCACAAGTCACAACCTGTGCTTCCGACAGGAATTTGAAGTGGGGGCCAATCTTGTGGGACTGAGCCCTGAACCTGTGGGATCTGACACTATCTCCAGGTAGACAGTGTCAGACTGAATTGAATTAGAGGACAGCCAGCTGATGACCGCTGCAGAATTGCTTATGGAGAAAAATGTCCACACATCTGGTGTCAGAAGCATTCTGTGCTATATTGAGTGACTGTGCGAATAGAGCAAGGAGGAAAAAAAATACCTTGGTTTTTCCCACTATCTCTGTACACAAACATATGTATTTATATAGTTATCCATACAAAGAGTCATGCCTTACGTACGCATCATGTAGGTGTGTTTATGACTGTAGCTATATTTTCAATTCGCACTGAATTCAGATTATTGTTGTCAGAGGTTATATCTCAGAAGGGAGTAAAACTTTGGAGGAATAAATAGGAGGTGCTTTGTTTCTTGATAAACATATCTCATTACAGTTTGCACTTCCCACAAGCATTATTAATTAGGTATTTTTCAAAATCAACAACAATGGCAATAACAACCAACCACAAGGTGAAATAAAGTGTTGAAATGGGAACTCTTTCCAATATTTCTATGTGATAACTGATATTCACATCTCAGAGTTATGTGTTTAAAATTAACCCTTCAAATGAGGATGTGTCATCATACATGAATATAAATTACTATTAATGTACAACCATGACAGGAAACAATAACATAAACAGTAATTTTTATTAAATCCAGCTGGATACTTCCATTTGTACTAGGAAGAAAACGTAAGCCATAACAGAAAGCAACACACATGAAGATGCTATAAAACCTGAATATTAAGAGTTGACTATTGTACAGCAGATCCCAGAAAATCTCCTGGGAGCTCTTTTCACTACAACATATTATTTGATATTACACCTTCTGATCCACTCAAATTACAAAGCATGTGCACATCCCATTATTGTAATTTGGGTATCATTGTTAGGCCCAGCAGTTTCATTGGGCATTAAACAATACACAGTGCCCCCAACACTGAAAGCTAACAGAAAAAAATCATGAGTTTTGTTGAGATGTATTAACACATTGAAATAGGAGATTTGAGGAAAACATACGTTGCATATTTTTAGACCTTAACAGAAAGGGGAATGCTTGCAATGGTTCAATAGGAGCGAGAAGTACTAAGAAAAAAAGATATATATGTTAGACATAAGCAAACAAATCAGTAATTTTGCCTATCCCAATAAACCAGAGGAGATGGCTACTTTGATATGAGTATATGAGAGTGTTAATTAATCACTGGTTCTCACACTTGACTGCTCATTCTAATTCCCTGTAAGCTTTAAAAGACTCACTGATGCCTGGGTTCTATTTTCGGAGAATATGGTTTAACTGGGATGGAGTGTGACCTGGGAAACAGGAGTGTCAAAAGTCTCCCAAATGGTAATAACTATGCAGCAAATTTTAGGAACTCATAATTAACTAAGTTGAGAAATGCTTAATTAGTAAGTATCCTTCTTTCAGCTGAAACCAATGGAATTAAATTCACTTACCATAGTTAACCAAACATTGCTTTAGAAGCATTTGATATATTTCAGATTACTGAATAGATGCTCCTTACATAGATAAATAAATACACAAATTTGTAAAAGGCAAGTGTAGGGAACCATCTTTTCATGCTGCTTAAATAAATGGTATGCACTTCATTAAAGAAGCTATAGTCCTTAAGCAGAATGAAGATCATCACTCTCAATCAACGGATTTGTTTTATTCTATCTTAGCCTTACTGTACTATCTGCTCTGGCACAAAGGTACATGACAGGGACATGTACAGAAACAGAGAATGTGAGTTTTTAGGCTCTGCTTCCAGATATACCAGTGTGGATGCCATACCATGAGTGAGCTATGCAAATGAGAGAGAAGAATGTCTGCTCAGCGTCTGTGAAACATTCCTGGTAGCCTCACACTCACATTAACCTTCAAATATGAGGGATCTCTCGGTGGCTCTTTACGGAATTCTGGCTGATGGTTGGGCCTTATTCCCAGAAACACTGTTAAGTCCTCCATCCCCAGGGATCAGTCAACAAAGAGGGGACACGCATATGAGCATGTCTGATGACCACCCTCTCTAAATATTGTCTTCCAGGGATGTGGATGCTGATTCCTGTTTCTAAGCCAGAATGAGGCCTAGTCTTGCCTGTTCTCCAGCCAATATCACTGTGTGCCCAATCACAAAGATTTATATCCATGGTGGAAGGACTAAACTCACAGGGGTAAAGATAATCTTATCGTGTCATAGTCAAATGTAGATAAGCTGATTATCATGGAGGGTTTGAACAGGAGAAACTGGAAAACAGAACATTAAACATCTCTTATTATCAGCAAATGTGCATAGCAGCTGCTGGTAATCACCAATCACAACAAGCAGATAAACAGAAAAGAGAAAAATATTGTGGATGCACCCAAATTCTAAATCTTGGCAACTAACTGAATTTAGAACAGAGCATCAGCGTGAATTCAAATATGTGTGAATCACAGTAATCATGCGAAGTGTTAAATCACACATTTCATGATTTGTCCAAGCTACCAAAAACACTGTATTCAGTGTACCACAGGTTCTACCAGGCATTTCAGGGTCACTTCTAAAGAGTCACATTACACACATACATACACACTTATAATCCTTCGCAATAACCTACTGTGCTACAGCATCATATAGCAATCATTGATTGTATTAAACCAAAAGCAAACATTTGGATGTGTGTATTAAGGTTACTGACAAGAACTTTTATCAAAATTGATTTCAAAAAATGTCAATTCAAAGAACTCCATTTGTGTATGTGTGAGTATATGCACATGAGCATATATATCAAATCAGAAAATTTAATAGTCAATATTTATTAAACTTGTCAATAAGCCCAATCTCATGGACTTTATTAAACAACTAGAAGAGGTTAAACACAGTGGAAATTAAGCACAGTAAAAGTAGCAAAAAGTAGGACATGTAAGACATAAGAGTTACAGGATATCAGCGGGGAAGCACATTTAAGTTGGAAGTCTTCAGGGAAGGTCTCTTGGAGTCTGTGGTCATAAAATGCATCTTGAAAGATGACAGATTAGGATAGATGGAGAAGAGATGGGAGACGGCTGAAATCTGGAATTTCCAGGGAGAAGGAATAGCATATGCAAAGAATGGAGATAAGAATATATTTGCTATATGGAGGTAAGACTTAAAAGGGCAAGACCTATAGTAATTCATCACTCAACCTGACAGAATTAAAGACAGTATAACAAAATCTTTTGTCAGAAGGTTTCCCTTGTGGGGTTAAAGCTCATCTTGGGTAATGACAACTGAGCAAGTGTTAGATCTCAGAGTCCACACATGAGGACAACTGGAGGGAGATGATAGAAACATTGTTATCTTAAGTTGAAATACATTCAAGGCAGAGTATTGGAGTATACTAGCTAGACTCATTCCCTTCCAGTGGAAGTGAGCTCTGCCTACCTTGCTCCTCCATTATTTGCTGGTGGACAAAGGGACAAGGTTTGTTCCTTCTCCCCCAAACTGTGTGGTTATCTATGTAAAAATGCTGTTAACTAATACTTCGACTCACCCTAGGGATATCTGGACTAAATAATTCTATCAATATAACATTCTCAAAATGAAAAAAAAAACACAGAAATAGAGAATAGATTAGCGATTGCTAGGTGTTAGGTACAGAGCAGGATTGAGGGTTGAGGAAATAGGGAATTGGGTGTGGTTATAAAAGGGCAATCTGAGAAAACTTGTGGTTATGGAACTGTTCTGCATTTTGACTATGGTGGTTGAAAGCAAACCTACACGTGTTGAAACTGCATGGAGCTAAATGCACATGTACACAAAGAATAAATGTAAATCTGGATAGATGTGGATAATACTGGTGGATAATATCAATGTCAGTATTATGGTTTTGATATTTTGTTATAGTATTGCAAGATGTTGCCAAAGGGTATAGGGTAAAGAAAGGGTATAGAAATTTCTGAATTATTTATCACAGCTTCTGAATCTACGGTGGTTCCAAACTAAAAGACCTACTTAAAAGAAACTTGAAATACATTATGGTAAGTGCTAAGATAAAAGGAAGCAAAAGTTGTTATAAGGGCACATAGTAGAATTATAAAATTTAGATTCATCAGCCAAGAATAATATGCTATTTCTATTTTAAATAATTTACAATGTTCTCCAGGCAAGAAAAAAAATATTCTGTTAGAGTGGGAGTAAGTGACCAAATTCTTAAGAAATATGTGATGACATTAATGGGTTATGAATCTAAACTGTAAAGTTATGTGAAGCTCTTCAAAACCTCTATCTATAGACATTAAAAACTATATAATGGCAGTGTAGTGAAAGTCATTGATGAAGCTAAAATTGGCAACATAAATAATTACACAAATTCAAATGAAACTGAAGACAGAGTGTCTGTCATAAAACACAAACTGGGCAAACATTTATGGAATATAAAAGCCAGTGGTAGCAGAGAGGGTAAAGAGGGATGCATAGCTTTAAATATCCATTGAATATAGATGGTGTGGTATACAAAATAGTTAAGGTGAATCCCAGCTTTCTTCTTGGGAAAATTCAGGAGGTGATGACTTCATGGTTACAGGTATGGATCTTTCTTAAGTGTTTAATTGTACCATTTATTTCCATATAAACACAAATAGATGTTAGCTTATAACTATCTTTCTTTGTCTTTCTCCTTTCTCTAATGAGATATTTTCATACACCTTGTGTTAGGAAAAATTGAGCAGACAGCAAAGATTACCAGGGGACAAGATAAGCAATTCCAGTCCTTTTTGTTTATTGTTTCAAACCATGCGAAGTCCTGAAAAAATAGTATAGTTGTATTATACCTTTTGATTTCACTTTGGAGAGAAGGGTACACTACATTTTTTTGTTCCAAATGTTCAAATATGTTAATACTAAAAACTGAAAATATAACATTCATCTAAATTATATAAGCAGTGACTCTCAATGATTTGCAATGTCTTTGAAGCTGCCAATAGGTGTCAAAAATGCTAATTTTAACTTCAAGATAACATATTGTATTTTTTTTTATGCTATCCCTGCAGTGGTGAAAATGGAAATTATTGACTCTGGGAACCTGGCCTACTGTGCTGTTAATCACTGTATTGCTATTAATTGATTTCCTTAGGTATGAGCCAGGCTATCCTAGGACAACACTTATTAGATCTCTCTCCTACTCTTAATGCAGTGATTTTGAGACCTCTTCGAGAGTAGAGATTTCAGAGTGAAATGTTTGGTTTTCATAACAGAGATACCTTTGTATAGAACAAATAGAAACTAATCAGTTTAAACTATCTGATAATAGGTTAACTTTTGGGATAAAAAGACTTGAATTGTTCTTCTTTCTTCCTTGTCTGCATTATCTTAAATAAATAATTTGAAAGTATGCATCCCAATGTCCAGTCCAGCCACCCTGCAAGTGTGTACAGAAACCTCAGGGACTTTTATTATTTTGAAAAATCATCTAGGTGCTTTGCTACTTTGTCCAATATACCTAGGGAAATTATCTTATTTTGTCAAAAAAAAAAAAAAAGGGAGTGCACATCAAATTTTTAGAAGCTAGAAACTAGAAGCCATGAATTTCTTTCTTTCGTTTAAAAAAGTCTATAGCTAGCAATGAAGAGCATGAGATTAGATATTAAATAAAACTATAATTCAGAAGAAAACTGTACATATTTAAAATTATAGAATGCTTATGCTGACATGAACATATTTATGGGTGTATTTAAATAGTGAACCTGTATCTGCTTTAACTAGACAAAATTGGAGGACTATTACCTAAAACATTAGAAAGTTTGATTGATTGATCCTTTTGCCCTTTTTCTTAATAGACTATTACAGTAGTAGACAAAGGAAGATATAAAGTGCCCAGCTAATCGATCTGTATCATATTGGAAAGGTCAAAATGGAATTGTACATTACTACTGTCAGAAATATATAAAACGTTAACATTTCCGTACCATATTCTCATCACAGAAATTGTAATGAGGACTGACGAAGACACAATATGTGTCCATTTTCAATACCAAAATAGCTATTAAGTTGGAAATAGAATGACATAAATCTAGTCTCAGGAGAGGTGCTGACTGGAAGAAAATATTATGAATTCATTTTTTTTTCCTTTTGCAGAATCTTGAATTCTCACTCAAGCTATCTTGTAAGTACTCAGATATTTTTTCACAAGAAACACTCAAATTGACGTATAAGTACTCATGACTTAGATAACATCTGTTAGAACGAGACCAAGGCATATAGAAGAACCAACTAATAGTACATAATACAAAAACAAATGAAGAATAGCAACTAAGAATTATATTTTGCATCTTGTTAAATTGAATCTGTATAGGAAATTGAAGAGTTATACATAAATATAAATATTCTATGAAACATTTAATATATTAAGATATTTTTAAAATTTCTCATAACCCTGCTAACTATGTAGTTGTGTTATTCACAAAGAATTGTAAAAATTTGGTTTCTTATCGAATTTTATATTAATATGAACTTTGTATTGCATTTGTGGAATTAAATCATGTGTGTTGTACAAGTTGTGCACACAACATGCACACACACCAGACTGTGAATTGCAGTAATTATTTAATATGGTAACAGTACAAAACTAGTTGCTTAACAGAGCATTTTTAAAAAGAGATATGAATCCTAAGAAGCATTCAAAATTTGAAGCCCTTTTTAGCTTTGAAGACAACTTACGCTCTTTTTCTGCTTCCTGGTAGTTCAGCTTAAGTTAAAATTTATGTGGAAAACCTCTTATCATAATTCTTAACTCTGAAGAAGGTGAGTAATAATACTTGTACTGGATCCTTCACTGTTATTTTAAAATAGTCTTACTTTGGGGGAAAAAAACACCTAATATATATAACACCCAGTATAATTACCGAAAACAAAATATTTATGACAATGAAAACTTTCAGGGAAGTTTTTATATTGGAATAAAAAGATTATATTATAAACCTGGCATTGAAAATTAAATGTAAATCAACAAATATTTGAGTGCCTATTAAGTATAGCATAGTTTATTATGAAATACATAGATAATAATTAACAGGAAATGCTTTCAAGGAATTTATAATCCAGCATAAACTGAATTAAAAGTAAAAGAAATATAGATAATAAAAGGTGGAATTCCACAAATATTACAAAAGATATTAAAAATGCAATGGAGAAGATTAGAAGAAAAAAGATTAATATGGGTAAAAATATCAGAAAAGTCTTCATGGAGGAAGTAATAGAGCTTAATAAGCAGAAATGTCAGAGGAGAAAAGTTGAGGTGACTACTCAAAATGAGGAAATAAAAAGGGAAGTGTGCAAAAAAAAGGGAGGGGATAAAGTGTATGAGAAAATTGTGGAAATTGAGGTTTATTAGAAAGAAAATAGTTTAAGTACCTAAAGAGGCACTGGGATACGAAGCCTGGAAAACATGATGGGTCATATTGCAAATAGCTTAAATGTCAAGCTGAATATGTTAAATTTTACTTATTAGGAAATGGAGAAACTTTGAAACTTTTTGAATAAGTATGTGAATAAAAAAGTTTAATTTAATGTATTCTTCAGGGTTCTCCTGAGAAACAGAACCAAGGACATATTTAAATCTAGATGGAGTTATATGGATTTATTATAAGAATTGGCTCATGCGTTTTTGAAGGCTGAGAAGTCCCACTGTCTGCAGTCTGCAAGCTGGAGAATTAGGAAACCTGGCAATGTAATTCAGACTGAGTGACCTGGGATGGACTGTGTGGCGATGGTGTAAGCCCTGAGTCCAGAGGTCCGAGAACCAGGAGCACCAATGTTGGATGGCAGGAGACTATGGATGTCCCAGCTCAAATAGAGAAAATGAAATTGGCCTCCTTCCCCCTTTTTGTTTTATTCTGGCCTCAGTGGATTGGAGGATGCCCACCCACATTGATGAGGATGATCTTCTTGACTTAGTCCACTCATTCAAATGCTAATGTCTTTCAGAAACATCCTCACAGACAAATCCAGAAATAATGTTTACCAGCTCTCTGGGTATCCCTTAGCTCAGTCAAGTTGACACATGAAATTAATCATCACATTTTGTAATTGTATATAGAATGAATTGTGTGAGCCACTTTTCCAACTCATTTACTTTTCAAAGGCCTATATGTAAATGAAAAAATAATCCTATTATTCAAGGACACTGACTCTTAAATTTGATTTTATCATTTTACTCTATAAATACACCTCACATGGCACCTCTAATGCACTTATTTAGAGTGTGATATACCATTTGACATTCACATGGGAAGCAAAATTGTTTTCTGAATGGTCAAAAGAATAAAGTATATAGAGATGATTAAACTAGTTTGAAAGCTATTATAATTCTCTAATCAAGTAGAAATTAAGGCATGAAATAAGACACATTTGAATTTAAGAAAAAAGGAGAAATAATCAAAGTTGATTCTAAGGTTTTGATCTGGAGGACTTAAAAGGATGGAGAATAAGTTAACAATATATATATGTTAAGGGAAAGTAGATTGAGACTAGTGGAGGTACTGGTGTTTAGAAACATGTTAAATTTCAACTGTGAATAAAAGACTGAGGTGAAATTAGGCAAAATAAAGTAATACCTATGGGAGAAGTTCTCTGGAAAGATGTAATTGCTAGAGGTGAAGATTAAATATAGAAATTATTAAAACAAAGGAAGTAAATATCACTCAAAGCATGGAGACCATAAAGAGAAGACAAATATAAAGACACTATCATTTGGTAAAGCCCCATTTAAATGAAAGAAAGTGAGAAAATTAAATAGTGATGTCAGAGTGAAGAGCAAAGATATTTGGAATGATGATGGTGATTCAGATGATATTGCTGCTGATGAAGATATTAATTATAATATGTCATGGGGCTTCTATTATACTATGTGCAAATTACTATGCCAGTTGTTTTTAATGTTTTTCAGATTTACTTCCCAGAACGTATATATGATGCCTATATTGTTCTTTATCCATTTTTTAAAAAAAATAGAAAAGTGATGCACAGAGAGTTTAAAAAGGGGCAGCCCTATGATTTTAAAAAAAGTATTTATAAGCTTAAGTTCCCTAGATCTTAACCTTAATAAATATTTCCTCTGATATCAAAACCAATCAAGAAAAGAGATAAATTCAAGAAGGGTGAAATCTGCATTGGCTATTGTACAATCTGTCAATGGTTGTCAACCATAGGTAAAGGATATATAGGCATTCTGACCTTCTGAGTTAGATAGACAATTAAAAAAATAAAAGTGGCAGAAAGACTTCTGCTCCTGGTACGATGTAGTAATCGGGACCAGAATTATCCACCCAACTGAAAATAACGGTTTTTAAGATATTGGACAACAGACAATGAAGGACTGTGATACTTGAGATGTAGGAAATAAACAAGGTAAGCCCTGTGACTGCCCACAATACTTCCTGGAAAGAATTATAGGGAGAAGAAACCCAGGGAGAGTCCTATGTTCTCTCTGTGCATGGCAATGAAGCTGGGATTCCAGGGTGGGGGGCAAGGAGTTCAAAAGGCCAAATACTAGGGGAGAGAGCTTCACACAGTATAAGGGCCACAGAAATGTAGGGGGTCAGCCTTGATTCTTTAGCTGAATACTGATCAGCATAGAAGTATGAAAAAATGACTTGAGCCCAGGACAGAACTCCCCAAAAGGATTGGAAGGAAGAACCCTAGAGCTCACAGAGGGGCAGAGATATTTGTTGTTACCTTACTAAACAGAGTGGAATCTCTCTCTGTTAATTACTATGGTGGTTTACATATATCCACAAATTCCTCTGCTCCTGTCCAGGAAGTAGAGTTTAATTCTCATTCCCTTGAGCATATGGGCTGGATTTAATGATTTACTTCTAACAAAGAAAGTATAGAAAGGAAAATAAAGTTAACTTCATAGCAGAGAAACCAGGCAGATACCACTTTAAATAAGTAGTCAAGACTAAAATCACAAGTAATGTCATTTTGATATCCC
>JAQIFY010004754.1:0-11537 GCA_028533085.1 Varecia variegata | reverse complement strand
CTAAAATATATATAGAAAAAATTAGCCGGGCATGGTGGCGCATGCCTGTAGTCCCAGCTACTTGGGAGGCTGAGGCAGTAGGATCGCTTAAGCCCAGGAGTTTGAGGTTGCTGTGAGCTAGGCTGACGCCACGGCACTCACTCTAGCCCGGGCAACAGAGTGAGACTCTGTCTCAAAAAAAAAAAAAAAAAAAAAAAGGTAGTTATGAAAACTATACAGAAACTTAGAAAAATGCCCATCATATGGCCTGAATTTACTTGAATACTATGCTCACCATGTAATCTAAATTTATGTATGTACTACAGAAGCATAGGAAAAAAATTAGAAGAAGGAAATAGACAAAATGCTAATGGTAGCGGTCTTTGGGTATAAAATACGGAGTTTTTCTTTCTTTCATATTTTTTAAGTTTCCTGCAATGTGGTTCTATTATTTAAATAAAAAAATTTTAATTTAAAATATTCCCTAAGAATAACAGTTCACATAGTCTTCTGGTCATTCATTAATAAGTTTCAGCCTATCTACCTTAAACCTAACCGAATCCTCTCCTGGGAGCTGAGGGCTGTGTCTTTGAGTTCAGGCCTCTGTGCGACTGGGAGTGGCCGCTCACCACCTCCTGCGCAGCAGCAGCCTTTCCTGAGCTGGCATTTGGCACAGAAAGTCCACAGGGAACCACTGTAATTCTGCTAAGAAAGATCTAAGGTCTAGGGGGAATAGTAATAAAATTAAAATTCTCAACTAAAACCCTCCATAAGATAAACATAAGGAAAGACAAATTTAGAAGCTGATTTTAGATCAAAAGAACTTTAAAGGGAAATAATAATTCAAGGTATACTTTATTACCATGATATAACGGCCAAGCATGTGTTTCCATAACATACTTCTCTTCCAATGTTCTTTGAACAAACATCAAATTCATCTTCCCTGACAAGGGAGGACAGTGTCATAATCTCTAGTTCCAAAGGGGAAGTCAGAAGCAAGGGGCGACTTTAAACACCGTACGAAATGAGTGCACAGGGCAGAACCAGGTGGAACTAGCTGATGCTTCTAACTCCCAGGCCAGTAACTCTGCATCAGGGAGCAGTAGCAGGAGCCACCCCTGTCTCTTACTTCCAGGTCCCGGAGGAGCCACGTTTTACTGAAGCCGGTCCCTTTGCTACACTTTTTCACCAGCAACTTCAGCAAATCAGTTTGAAGGAAGGTAGCATGGGTCTCTTCAAAATTGTGAGCCTGCCAAGAGAAAAGAGAAATACACGTGACTGACTCGGAGTGAAGGTAAGGGTCGGCTAGGGAGAAGCAAGCCTTTCTCAGAGCTTGGTCTCAGCTGGTGGCCCAAGCTGACCTAGTGAAAATCCCAGAGTCAGTAGGCAGAATGAAATACTGAATCCACTGTCTGTTCATTCACTCAACAAGTATTCTTTTTTTTTTTTTTTTTTTGAGACAGAGTCTCGATTTCTTGCCCGGGCTAGAGTGAGTGCCGTGGCGTCAGCCTAGCTCACAGCAACCTCAAACTCCTGGGCTTAAGCGATCCTACTGCCTCAGCCTCCCCAGTAGCTGGGACTACAGGCATGTGCCACCATGCCCGGCTAATTTTTTCTATATATATTTTTAGTTGGCCAGATCATTTCTTTCTATTTTTAGTAGAGACGGGGTCTCGCTCTTGCTCAGGCTGGTCTCGAACTCCTGAGCTCAAACAATCCACCCGCCTCGGCCTCCCAAGTGCTAGGATTACAGGCGTGAGCCACCACGCCCGGCTCAACAGGTATTCTTGGAGCATATTTTATGTCACTCCCTGTTCTCTATCTTCCAAAGCTTCCCAATGCCCTTTAGACTAAAATCTAAGACCCTGATCAAGGCTGCAAAGTCTTATAGGGCTCCCTGCCTGCCTCTCTGGCCTCACCTCCCTCTTTTGTCCTATTTGAAGCCCTTAAGGTTGTCCTTTCTGCTCCCTGACAACCGTGCCTGCTCCACTTTTGAGGCCTGGAGCTTACTGTTCTCTCTAAATGGAATGCTCTGCCCAGTTTTCCCAAAACTGACTCCTTACCTATCACATTTCACCTCTTCAGAAAGGCTTTTTCTGATGCATGGCAGTTTCCTTGCAGGCTCTGTGCCGTCACTCTATCTGTTAGACAGTAGCTCCATGAAAGCAGAGACCTTCTTTCTAGTTCACTACTACATACTCAGTTCCATCTGATCCTTGGTGCTCAATAAATATTTACTGTTTGAAGTATTCAAAGATAGAAATGATTCTTGCCCTCAGGGAGTTTATTTTTCCTTTCCCAGTATAATGTAAACAATTGAAATAACAGTGCATTATGATAAATGCTGTGAACTAAAGACACAGCAGAGGAATGGTCTCAGTCTTACAACACAGACTCTCAGGGCTGGACCTGAGCTGAAACACCACTTAGTCCAGTCTCCTGTGGTGCTTGAGTCCCCTCCATGACTTCCCCACCAGTGTTGCCACTGAACACCCTTCAAAGCCAAGGAACTCACGAACTTTTCATCTGAGCTCCTTTCATAGCTCTGTTGGGAAGATGATTGTAGAAGTGAGCTGAAAGACGTCACTTTAAAAGATCCTTCCTTCCAATCAATGCCTCTGAGGCATCGGAAGAAGTTCCCTAAGTCAAGGCTTCTCATCTTCATGCCAAATACCACCCCACTCTTTAACTTGTCTACCTCCTCCCACCCCAACTGCCAAACCTACTGCTCAAAGACCCCGTAGGATTCCAGCCCCCTTCGTCTCCCACAGTGATGCAAAGGAGCTGTTGTTCAGAGAGGGAAGTGAGGACCAGATTCATTACCAAATGGCAGAAGCTCATCATTACCTTTAGTGTCTTATATAATCCTTTGAGGGCCAGGGACAGGACCCAAGTTGCTTCCACTGCCTCAGGACAATGGCTGTCCATGCTGGTTTGCAGAAGGTGACTGGCAATGAGGGCGAAGTGCTGAGAGTATTGGCTGAGCTGGGCCTGAGAATCACTGCCTTCTTGTCCTCCTCCCTTCTGGACTAGCTGGTAGTCCTTCACTGAAGAATGACGTCAGGCAGGAAGAGAAAAAGCACAAAAAGTACAGTCAATGCTTCCTGCAGCTAAGTTTCTTCCACGGTAATGTGCCTTCCTGAAGTAAGAACTGCAGAAACACAAAACTCCCAGGCTCCATTTTAGCCATTAAGGCCAGCTTGCAAATAAGTATAAAAATAGTTATGGCTAACTGTCCACGAAGCACCTGAGAGGGACAAATCACATTCCTACTACTGTGCACAAGCAGATTGCTTCCAAAGGTGTTACCAAAGTTCTCAAAAATAATACATGTGACTTTAGGAGGCTGAGGCAGGAGGATCACTTGATGCCAGGAGTTCGAGACCAGCCTCGGCAACATAGCGAGACTCTGTCTCTACAAAAAAATTAAAAAATTAGCCAGTGTGGTGGTGCATGCCTGTAGCCCTAGCTACTTGGGAGGATGAGGAGGGAGCATCACTTGAGCCCAGGAGTTTGAGGCTGCCTTGAGCTACGATCGCACCACTGCACTCCAGCCTGAGCAATAGAGTGAGATTCTGTCTCCAAAAAAAAAAAAAAAAAATTTATACACATGAGATTTCTACTTCCAAACAACATGGAGTAAGAGGGATTGGATTTACTCTTCTACCTTAACCAGAACACCAAAAAAAGTATGAAACAATGGTTTGCAGATATTGGGCAACAGGTAGTACAAGACTATGATCCTTGAGAGAATAGATAAAAATTAGGTCAGCCCTCCAAAACACCAACTATCTGGAGACAATTTCTAGGCTGCAGAGCAGGAAGCAGAAATCTAAGCAGAGTCCAGTAGCCTCAGTGAATTGAAGAGACAGAGATGAGAGTTCAGGGAAGTCAAGGCAGCTAGAGAATTTATGGGGCAGAATATCACAGAGACTCATGATGCAGAGACAGAGACATGGGTGGGGAAGAGCCTTCCAGAGAAGCTTCCTCATGAGCAATTGCCTCAGTACTGATTTGCACATATGTGAGAGGAAACTATCTAATGGCAGGAGAAAGAACTACCAAAGAGCAGCAGGCAGAACAATTCCTGGAGCTCACACAGAGCTGGAACTATTTTGTCTTCCCACCAGCCTGAGAGTGGAAGTATCCTGGTGGTGGGGGTAGGGGTGGGGAGTATTTGAAAACATAATGGTCAAAATTTTTCCAAATGTAATGAGCACTATAAACCTAAGGAGCTCAATAAACCCCCTAGCAGAAGAAATACAAAGAAAACCATGCCAGGGCACACCATAATCAAATTGCTAAAAAAGCAGCCAGAGAAAAGAGACATGTTACAAAAAATAACAAAGATAAGAATGACAGTAGACTTCATGCCAGAATCTATATAAGCCAGAAGACAAATGGATCAACATCTTTAAAGTAATCAAAGAAAAAATTCTTAGCCTAGAATTTTTTAACCAGCAAAATTATCTTTCAAAGATGAAGTAAAATAAACATCTCCCAGACAAACAGAGATTTTGTAGCAGCCAACTTGTGCTACAAGAAATGCTAAGGGAATTTTTTCAGACCCTCCCATCCCTAAAAAAATATATCAGGTGGAAAACTGAATCTATACAAAGGAATGAAGAACATCAGAAAGGGAAAATATGTGGCTAAATATGAAAGCAATTTTTTTTCACATTTTTAAATCTCTTTAAAAATCCTCACTTTTTAAAGCAAAATAATAATGTATTGTGGGATTTATATCATGTAGAAGTAAAATGTGTGGTAACAGCAGCACAAAGAATGGGGTTGGAGAATAAAAATAAACATTGTGATGTTTCCACACTATATTTGAAGTGGTATAATATTATCTGAAGGTAGATTATGATGAGTAAAAGGTATATAGTATAAATCCTAGAGGAACCACTAAGAAATTATTTGAAGGTAGACTAAACTCTAGAGCAACCCCTAAAAAAAAAAAAAAAAAAGAGAAAGTTAAAAAGCCAATAGTAGAAATAAATAAAATAGAATCATTAAGCAAAACAAAACAAAACAAAACAAAAAACTCAATCCAAAAAAGGGAGAAGAGGAAAAAAGGAACAAAGAACAGATGAAGACAAACAGAAAACAAGCAAGAAGACATAAGATTTAAATTCAACCATCTTGATAACTGCATTAAATATAAATGGTCTAAACATGTCAATTAAAAGGCAGAGACAGTCAGATTGGATTTTTAAAAAGGACCCTACTATGTGCTAATCTACAAGAAATCCACTATAAATGTAAAGATACAGGTAGGTTAAAGTGAAAAGATGAAAAAATATGTGGAACCCATGGATACAGAGGGCCGACTATAGTTTTGATCCACAGCTGATTGAATCTGTGTATGTAAAACCCACAGATACGGAGGGCCAACTATAAGGGACTTGAACATCTGTGGATTTTGGTATTCATGGGGGGGTCCTGGAACCAATCCCCTGAAGACACTGAGGGATGACTATACCATGCAAATGCTAATTTTAAAAAAGCAGGAGAGGCTATATACATATTAAAGTAGATTTCAAAATAAGGAATGTTATCTGGGATAAAAAGGGATATTTCACAATGAAAAGAGAAATAAACATATAATTATAGTTAGAAACTTAAACAGTCCTCTCTCAGTAATTGTTAGAACAAGTAGAACAGAACATCAGTAAGGGCACAGAAGACTTAAATAACACTATCCATTGATTTGACCTAAATAACATCTATAAGATACTCCACCAACAACATAGTGTCTGCATTCTCTTCAAGTGCACATGGAACCTTCATGAAAACAGACCCAATTATGGAGAATAAAACAAGTTGCAATCATCTTAATAGGACTGAAAGGATGGTCTGTTCAATAAATGGTCCTGGAACAACTGGATGTTCATGTGCAAAAAAAAGAAAAAGAAGGAACCTAGACATTTACCTTATACCATACACAAAAACAGCACAACACTGCCTAATGCTGAAGCTGAGTGAGACAGCAGATTGCTTCAGGAGCAGAACTGGGAACATGATGGTTAGATACTCCAGATTGTTTAGGGTTTGGCAAATTAAGTCAAAAGGGCACTTAAGATGTAATATTTTCAGTGTTCTATTGATGAAACAAAATGGAAAGTTACATGAACTACAATACAACTATTTTAAGTGTAGTCACGTGACTCCATGTAGCCGCCTGACTCCATAATGTTTAAATTACCCATTAGAAAACAAATGACACCAGCATATGGAGAAATAAATGTTCAGAAAGTAAATATCTGGCTAACCAAAAAACACAGAGCCATATACATAAAACAACAGCATGGAAGGGGGCCTTCAAAATTATCCCAATTCAATCAACCACATCATTCCAGAGATGAGGAAAAAGAAGTTTGTGTTTTTAAAAATCACATGCAGGGCAAGAACCAAGGTATCTTCATTGATTTTAGGGTACATAGGGATTAGACAATTTTCTTTCATTCTTAGAAAAAATCATTATGCTTGGGACCTGTTTTCCTTTTCCGAGTTTTGACATCAACGATCACGGCTCTGTTCTTCTCAGTAAAGTGCTTCAAGATGATCACATTATGGGGCTCATTGGCATTATCCATATAAACACAGCGGGTTCCCACACAGAGGACCTGGGACATGATAGAGACAGAGAAGGCAATTCAACAGCACATCGAGACAGGAAAGAGCACTTAACAGAGTACAAACCCAGCCCCCCCTTTTGCTTGTGCCTCTGACTTCAACCAGCACTCAGGGAAAGGGTTCTTCTCATTTCTAGGTCCAAAGGGCCTGGCACAGAATTGGTTTAAGTCCTTGCTGGATGAAGCCATGTTTTACAGTCCCCTTTGTTCCAATCAGTTGAGAGACATGAAGATTAGAAATAAGATCAAAATCGGCCGGGCGCGGTGGCTCACGCCTGTAATCCTAGCACTCTGGGAGGCCGAGGCAGGTGGATTGCTCGAGGTCAGGAGTTCGAGACCAGCCTGAGCAAGAGCGAGACCCCGTCTCTACTAAAAATAGAAACAAATTATCTGGCCAACTAAAATATATATAGAAAAAATTAGCCGGGCATGGTGGCGCATGCCCGTAGTCCCAGCTACTCGGGAGGCTGAGGCAGTAGGATCGCTTAAGCCCAGGAGTTTGAGGTTGCTGTGAGCTAGGCTGATGCCACGGCACTCACTCTAGCCTGGGCAACAAAGCGAGACTCTGTCTCAAAAAAAAAAAAAAACAAAAAACAAAAAACAAAACAAAACAAAAAGAAATAAGATCAAGATGAATGCCAAACTCAAAGACAATTGTTTTTGAAGTTCTTTGTAATTTAATATATTAGTTATATATTATGCAAAGACAACTATTGACTAATAAAATGAATCAAATGGCTAAACTGTTAAAAATGCAAGTTGAACAAACCACCCCATAATCTTGAAAATATACCAATGCTGTGAAATCAAGTTACACAACCCAAGAAAAAAAAACATCCAAAGAGATATATATACACATGTGCCAGAGAGACGTTGATGTGCACGCTGAAGATGGGAAAGGGTGGCCAGGCCTTCTGAGTGTGGTACCTGGGGGAAGCCGACCAGCACGAGCAGGGTGAAGATGTTGGTGTGCTTGAGCTGGAAAGGCAGCTGCTTGATACAGTGGTCTGTGAAGGTGGCAATGACG
Organism: Varecia variegata; assembly: GCA_028533085.1. Taxonomy (NCBI): domain Eukaryota; kingdom Metazoa; phylum Chordata; class Mammalia; order Primates; family Lemuridae; genus Varecia; species Varecia variegata. The sequence continues at coordinate 3,893 of JAQIFY010004754.1, read as the reverse complement.
TCACGCCACAGTGGGGCACTGTTGAGTGACCGCAGGATCTCTGCCATGGAGCACGCCCAGTCCAAGCCCACCCGGCTGGAAGGCAAGAGCTCCATTAAGGGCAATGCACAGAGCTCCAAGCTCAACTCATCAGAGCTCGCTACACTCCAGGCAGACCCAGAGACATGCAAAGAGCCATTCATCAATCAGCTTAAAAACCACCAGAATAAGGCTGTTCATAAAACAGTGAGCAATAAACAAAATCAAGATGTTACTTACATACTCAGTCTACAACTATGTTCTCAAAAATCTCCATAAAAAGTCACCCATGCATGTGTGTGCACATGCACACTCACATTCACACACAGAAAAAAAAAGCTTAGAAGGAAATACAGTAAAATAGCAGCAGAGGTATTAATATGGTCCAAGTCAGGGTGATTTTTTTTTTTCTTCATTTCTGTTTTTACAATTTTGTATTGTGGTAATGCTACTTTTATAATGAAAAGATTTATTTTCTGCAACCTCAAGGCCTACACTTACTGCTCTCAGGAAAAAACAAATCAGAATATATATCAGCAGAGAGCTGAATCAGCAGACAGTGTTGAGACTGCTCAGTTGTTTTAATGTGGGTTTTAAGCATCGTTATAATGTGGGTTGCCACAGCATTGCTAATAAACCCAATTCTACTCTCACAAAAGAAGCTCAGACAACAGCACTGTAATACACTTAAATTAATTAACAGCCGGGCCTTTGACTTCAAGAAATGAACACCAAGGTGGGGTGGAGTGGAAGAGGCTGGGGGCTACCTGTCCAGACACACAGCTCCCAGGCTGAAGAGCAGGTGGGTGGTCTTCCAGCCGTCTGGCACAATGGAACTGTCCCCTGCAGCAAACAGGTTATGTTTGGCAGAGAGGACCTTGATCACCGCAGCATCTACCTCTGCTGGTAAAAGGCGAAGGATTAACTGGCCGAGAAGACCCAGGGTGAGGTGGTAGGTCTCATTCAGGTGGCCTGCATTTGAGATGACAACCTGAAACATCAGTGGGAGGACATGCTCCAGGTCTATCAGGGGGACTGTGGGACCCTGCCAAGAGAGGGAGGGAAATCAGTTCAGTACAAAATCCACGTAACCACACCAGCTGAACACTCTATCCCCCTTGTGTCTTATTTACAACTGGCCTAGTGCCAATGGAACTACGTAGTGGCTTTCATAAATGCCACAGGTACAATTACTTGTAAAATAAACATTCTTAGGTATCACCTTACAATCCTACTTCTAATATTTCTTTACCCTGAAAAATAAACTTATAATATTGGTCTCCCCAACCCTGATATGTCCGTTGTAAAAGAATTCAAGTAATTCAGACATACAGGAAAGTTAAAGCTCCCCATAATCCCCCCAGGACATAACAACTGTTAAAAGTTTTATGAATAATCTTTCAACTTTTTTTCTATGTATATTTACATATATAAAATAAATTTTTAAATAAAGTTGTTTTTATTTATTATTATTTTTATTGTTTTTAAAGACAGTGTCTCATTCTGTTGTCCAGGCTGGAGTGCAGTGCATGATCACAGCTCATGGCAGCCTCCAACTCCCGGGCCCAAGCAATCCTCCCACCTCAGCCTCCTAAGTAGCTGGGACTACAGGGTATGGCTGGCTAATCTAAAAAATTTTTTTTGTACAGACAGGGTCTCACTATATTGCCCTGGCTGGTCTCAAACTCCTAGCCTCAAGTGATCCTCCCATCTCAGCTTTCCAAAGTACTGGGATGACAGGCATGAGCCACTGTGCCTGGCCTATTTTCTTTGTTTAAATACTATCCTGTAACTTACTTTGTTTCCAATTCTTCTTTATTATAATCACCATTTAGATAAAAAGCCTAGAACATACATTTCTATACTTACACCACTTGTTATTTTCCATTGGAAAAAAATACACAAAACTGAAGAAAACTTTTACAATGTTTGAGTTATTATCCTCATGTGATTCAAGAGGGCACTATATGCATAATATGAAAACAAAGCAATCAAAGAACAAAAAGTTCTTGGAAATAAAAAATAGTTCTCAGCCAGACACAGTGGCTCACGCCTGTAATCCTAGCACTCTGGGAGGCCAAGGGAGTTGGATCACTTAAGCTCAGGAGTTCGAGACCAGCCCGAGAAAGAGCGAGATCCTGTGTCTACTAAAAATAGAAAAAATTAGCCAGGTGCAGGGGTGTGTGTTTGTAGTCCCAGCTACTTGGGAGGTTGAGGCAGGAGGATCACTTGAGCCCAGGAGTTTGGGGTTGCAGTGAGCTAGGGCTGACACTACTGCACTCTAGCCAGGGAGACAGAGCAAGACTCTGCCTTTAAAAAAAGATTCTTAAGAAGGTATCCCTCTGAGGGGGTGGCCTGGCAGGGTGTGAGAGCACAGGTGGGGTGAGGAAGGCATCCGTGCCTGGGAGTGGGGTGAGGAGGGCATCAATGAGGAAGGGCAGCCTGGTGTAGGCATCTGAGCCCAGGTGGAGAGGGGAGGGCATCCGTGTGGGGAGTTCAGTCTGGCATCGGCGATCAGAGTCCAAGCAGCACAAGGAGAGTGTTGCCACTGAGTAGCAGCCTGCTGTGGGTGAGGGTGGCCTCAAGGCAAGGGGGCACCCTGGCACAGAGAGATAGACCCAAGTGTGGTGAGAGGTATCCATGTAGGGCCAGGCCCATGTGGGCTTTCCAGAGTCCAGACAGGGACAGGAAGACACCCTGGAAAGAAGAGTGGCAGCAGAGATAGGAGATTGATCAAGTAAGTACTTATATGAAGGATAATGGGATCCAAGAGTCTCACTGTTAAAGATAGCAGTTACAAATACAAAAAAGGAGAAAACTATAATAAGCTTTGTGGTTTTAGATGGGAATTAGAGGGATTCATGAATTCATGATTCATTCTCTCTCTCTCCAAATCAGGGTTTCTCAACCTCAGTGCTACTGATATTTGGGTCTGATAATTGTTGTCTGTGTGTGTGTAGGGGGTGAGAGGGTGGTGCCTGTGCATTTTAAGATGTTGAGCAGCATCCCTGGCCTCTATCCCACTAGATTTCAGTAGCAACCCCCAAGTTGTGACAACCACAAATGTCTCTGGGCATTGCCAATTAATTAGCCAAACTGAATAGTCTCCAGTTTGAGAACCACTGCTGTAAATATGAAAGAAATAGATAAAGCACACATACACACATGTGTGCGCACGCACGTACCCCCTAGCTTTCTCTGCTGAGAATGCTTGGGAGCTGTTATACCCTGTTAGCAATGAACCTATCTAGTGCTTAAACCTTGGTTTCTAAATACCATTCTCTATCACATGGAACCAGGTCACCTTAGAAAAATAGCTGAGTCCAGGGCTAGGGGAAAATTCAAGAAGTGCCTAAAACATCTTGTGCCCCCAAAGAAGGAGATGTTCAAAAAATGGGATATGTCAAAAGAACATGGAAGTCAGCCTGAATGGGCTCCCACCAGCCAAATCCAGAACAATTTAAGCATCATAATAAGTAATTAGAATAATGGACTCTAACTGATGGTAAATAAATGAATAAATTAATAGTTTGAGGAGACATAGGATATTACATAGTTTCAAAGACTCTCCCCACTAAATATTTTTTTTTTTTTTTTGAGACAGAGTCTCGCTTTGTTGCCCGGGCTAGAGTGAGTGCCGTGGCATCAGCAACCTCAAACCTGAGAGCCTAGCTCTCAGCAACCTCAAACTCCTGGGCTTAAGCGATCCTTCTGCCTCAGCCTCCCGGGTAGCTGGGACTACAGGCATGCGCCACCATGCCCAGCTAATTTTTTCTATATATATTTTTAGTTGGCCAGATAATTTCTTTCTATTTTTAGTAGAGACGGGGTCTCGCTCTTGCTCAGGCTGGTCTCGAACTCCTGAGCTCAAACAA
>JAQIFY010004753.1:0-11537 GCA_028533085.1 Varecia variegata | reverse complement strand
AAAGGCATTGTTACCACCTTCATGAGTTTATACATCTAGGTTGCTGAGGGTTGTAATGGGGAGAAAAAAAGAAAGAAAAAGTAAAGAACCAAATGCAATTTCAGGTTGTCATGGGAGCTCAGGAAAATACTGTCAACATCTACCTACAACTACTTTCAGGTTGCCATGAAAATTAAATAGTGTAATGATCAGAAGAAACATGTCCCATGATATTATGTCATTAGGTTCTCAAAATATGGTTGTTAAGGGATAAAAGCAATCTGTTTTTTAGGTATGTACAATGAATAGAGAGAGAGGAGAGGACATGGAGAATACACAAGACACACCATTTACTCTGTGTTGGGTGAGAGGGAAGTAAGGACATGGCAGTGAAGGACAGGGCAGAGGGGGCTGGGGCAATGAGTGAAGAACTGGTAAGATCAAACACTCTTAGAACTGGGCTACTTTATTAAGGGAGCTGGAAAGATAGAGGTCTGGTCTGAGTGTGACATGCTTTATATTTAGATTATAGAGATGGTCAAATTACATAATAATAGAGCTTGGATATGACCATGACACTACCTTGTTAGGAGTTAGGCTATGAAGCTTATGAGAAAGCAGGAATACACTATCCATGTGGATACTGAAATCACTGAAAATTAGAATAAGTGTTATGTGGGAGAGAAGGGCAGAGAACCTTGTGCAAAAAGTCTTCAAGGACAGAAAGGACTAACCTGGCTGATGGCGTGTTGTCTACACCAAGAGGGAAGAGTGAGCAGTACATTGTGATGACATGAGCTACACACCTGGGAGGCTTTTGAGGGAAGGGAGGGAACCTGGCCTTGGAGTGTAACATGAAGAACAAGGAATTAACTTTCTTCAACTCCTGATTAAGTGGTAAAAGGGGCACTTGAGAAAGCTGCAGGGGAAATAGTGCTATCTAGAAGAACCAGGTTTTCCTAGAGCAGTCATGATCCATATTGATTTTTATGTAGCATAGAGCAAGTTTTGGGGAAGATGGAGAAAAGAGGTGGTGTTAGGTTAGGGGATTTTCAGTGTGCTAGGGAGATGGGTATCTAGGGAATAAAAGATGACCCGGAAGGTTTGGGCTTCTTGAGGATTTTGACATAAACATCAACAACGGTCATGAAGTCTTGAGTTTTGATGTTCTGCAAGGTATGTTGCTATGTGGTGTCAGTGTTCCTGGAGAGTACAGGCGGGTCCTAGTTAAACATAGGCAGTGCTCTGAGTCTTCTTTTCGCTGTTGGACATTAGGGACAAATATCATCACCATGAGCACATTCTACTGATGAACTCTGCTGCAGAATTCTGATTAACCGACAAAATCTAAGTGGACATATATGATGTTTAAAGTGTCCTTAGAATAACACATCCCCTATAGAACAGAATATTATTCAATAGAAATGTGGAAATACTTATATGAGCTTTGTTGGGACTAAGGAAAGCTACCCCAAAATATGGCACTCTCTGACCTTCTCCCGCCTTTCTTTGTGAGAGCTGGTCCTAAAATAATTCTCTGAGCTACTGCCCCTGAAAGCAGGTCAGAAGGCCTCATGTGGCAGGTGCCCTGCCGTATAACCAGAGGAGAGGAATAAGGACATGGAGAGACCAGAGAGAATCTTAACAAACAGGCCTTGCTGAGTTTTCCGAGTGTATGATCACACCCTTTTTGTACAACCCTGCTTCTACACACTGTCCATGCTTCATCAAACCTAAGCATAAAAATGCTGCTTTCCCTGGTCATTGAGTTTTCATTTCTGAAGCCTCTTATGTTATCTAAAACTTTGGTTAAATGGATTTGTTATGCTTTTCTCTTGTCAATCCGTCTTTTGTTATAGAGGTGTCAGCTGTGAACCTTGAGACAAGTGAGGAAAACATATCATTTTTTCCTCCCTATAGCCACATAAATAAATTTAAATTTTCCAGTAGCCACATTTTTTAAAAGTAAAAGAAAAATGTAAAATTTTCCTAACACATTTTATTTAAGTCAAAATATCCAAATGTTATATGTTTTTAAAGACATAATCAATACAAAACATTTATACATGTAATCAATACAAAATTATTAATAGGGTATAGTATCTTCTTCTTATAGTAAGTATTTGTAATCCTGTGTGTATTTTACACCTAATACATCAATACATATCTCCATTTGGACTAGCAACACTTCAATGTCTACAGATGTCTACTAGATTAAACAGTGTAGCTCTACAGGTTTGAAATTCTGTTCACAATAGAGTGATAGAGCAGGTCTACTGTGAATACCTAATATAATATTGTTTTGCAAAGCAATAAACAAAGCTATGGCACTTTCCCACTTTTTTCTGTTAAGAATTAAAATTTTTCCCACTTTCATAATAGTCAGGTGAACATTATTGGAAATGTATTTCCAAAATCATGTATGAATAGTAAGAGACTATTATCTAGAGAAATTCTGGGTTTAGAAATCACCAATAACTAACATGATTGTCCTTGAATCCTATTCCAACAGACATAGTGATAAAGCCAACTGATGACCGGTTGATGGAACAAATTAAGAAAATAAAGACCACACATAATTGTCAGCTCCTTATTCCTTTCTTCTCTCTTGGTGTCTACAGCTCCTGGCATTGGGATTTACTCAAAGGTTACACTGTGACTTCAAAGTCAGCTGTGGTTCCCTCTAAGACAGTAATACTGTGCTAAAGCGTAATATCTAGAAATACTTTAGTAACGCTCCCAACACCACCTATCAATCTGTGTCTCTTTGACTAGATTTTATATACAATATTTCATTCTTAAATGAAATATGGTATTACTATTTAATATTTTTATTGTTACTATTATCATAGTTATTACGAGTAGTTATAGTAATATAATGACACTGACATAGTTTGGAAGAAATGTCTTTTACACAAACCATACACTGCTCGTAGGAACAATTTCCTTCTCTCCTGCTGATTTTCCAAAGACAGCCTGGAATCTTTCACATCCATGCCTGGTCCATTAGCTAGTATCCCCTCTTGTTAACTGATGAGATTTTCCTCCCAAATTTGAAACAACTAAGAAACAAGTCAGATGGATGGAGATCTACTATCAGCTTTATTATTATTATCTGATATCAGTTTTTTTTCTTAGATATGTGACAAATTCCCCAAGCCCCTCTACCCAGTCTGATTCCGCTGTCAGCCAGTGGGGCAGACTGCTCATGTGTGACAGTGGGGAACACCCCTGCCCTGAGCCTTATATGGCAGAAAATGAGAGAAAACCCAGCAGGGACAGAGCAGTGGTGTAGCTCTTTGTCCCAGTCTCACCTGGCAGATGAATCCTGATTTTTCATCCCAAGAAGTAGAAGTTTCTTGCTGTTGAGGGAAACGTGAGGAGGGCGGTGTAAATTCTTCCTGCAATATCAATAACTGCTGGACCTCCCCAACTCCCACTTCACGTTCTAGCAATTACAGACAGCTTCCAATTGACCCAGCACCTATCCTTGTGCAAATGCTCAAACTGTTCTCTCTGCCATGGCATTAGCTTCTTCCTGATTCACCCAGTTCAGTGATGCTCTCAGTGGTTTTACACCAGCCCATGTCTTAGAGGATTAACATGACTCATCTTTATTTCTCATCAAGCTCCATGAGGTAGAGTGAGTCAGTGCAGGTGAGGAGCCTGAGTGCTTTAACATCACTGTATCAGGAGAAATAATTCTGTCCCATCACACACTAGCTCCTAAGGCTTCTGCTTGGAAGTTAAAAGCTCCTTTTCTGCTCAAATCTCATTGGCCAAAGCAAGTCACATGGCTGTCCCCAACATTGAAGGGATGAGAAGTGCATCATCACAAGTGCCTGCCCTGAAGGAGCAGAAACCTGGGCATAGCTGGTGCATAGAATTAATGACGAGCATAGGCAGCAAAGGGGAAAATCGTGTTCTGATACGTGTCAGCCCTCAGTTTAATAGTTTAGGGAGCTGGTAGGAGGCAATAGAGTGGGATTGGGTTCATACCAGTTCCCCTTTCTGTCACACATATCAAGTAGCAAGTTATTTAACTGATAGCTTCCCAGGCTCAAGTTTCATTTGATGAGGTAATAGGGTTATGGCTAATGGAAGAAATTGAGCTTAGACTCAGAATAAAGTTTACCTAACTCTGATTCAGTGTTCACTGGTGGTAAAGCATTATGCTATAGACTGAATTGTCCTTCCTCTCAAACAAACAAACAACAAAAAACCACCACCACCACCAACAACAACAAATGATAACTGAAATCCTAATCCACAGTGCTGAAGTATTTGAGATGGGACCTCTGGGAGATAGGTATGTTTAGATCAGGCCATGAAGGTGGGCCCTCATAATTGGAGTAGTGACATGATAAGAAGAGGAGGAAACAACAGAGGTCTCTCTCTACTCTGTGAGGACAGACAGAAGGTGGCTGTCTGCAAGCAAGGCAGAGAGCCCTCACCAGGGAAGGAAATTCTTGCGGTTTAAGCTACCTAGTTTGAGGTATTCTGTTATGACAGTCTGAGTCTCAGTTTCAACCTCTGTAAGATGGATATCATCTTTCCACCCTACTTCACTCAAAGGGTTTTAGGAAGGAACTGACAAACAAATGATACCATGTCCTAAAAATTGCTTTGCGACCTGTACAAGAGCTACATGAGTAAAGAGACAGCCTGTTGATAATGTGTAAGAGTCTCTGTTCCCATCTATGGAATTACCATCTTCCCAGCCTTGGCCAACTACTCAGTCCACAGTCACTGTTTATAAGGAATGCTGGTGACATTAAGGTAACATGATCAGTGATCATGCCACAGATTAAAGAGCTGCAGCAGCACCAGTGGGAAGCACCTTTGCCAGGCTTTGTTGTTTAAAATGAATCAGCATATCCTGGGTGGTAGAAACACAGCAGAGATTCCACAAAGGCCATCCATCAGCGGAGACTGTCAGTGGACCTGGGTTAGAAGCAGCCCTGCACTGATAACCCTGGGTGACCTTGACCAAATCATTTAGCCTCTCTGAACCTGGGGGTGAAAGCTTACAAGCCCATTGCGAGGAAAAAACCAAGTTCTTCCAAAGCCCAAAAGATTCATTTGTTTTTACGGTGATGGCCAGGAACAATGCTGTATTGAGAGGAAGGGAAGGCCTAGGCAGTAGTGTAGGCCCTAAGGAGAGCACTAGAGCTAATGGCCTAGATCCATATCCTAGGCAGGATTTTGCCCCTTCTCAGGGAATCATACAATGACTTCTTTTAATGTTATGAATTAGGTGCTAAGGATACAATGTTTAAAATAGAAAATGCCCTTGTCTTCACTGGGATATGCAAACAAATCAAGGAAATATATCAAATATTATATAGATAGAGATATAGATATTCAGATGTAACACATACCATGGAGGAAAATAAAGCCAGATTAGACAAAGATTAAAATGGCATAAGTGATGCATGAGACAGTGCCATGCCAGATCTGAAGGAAAAGCACTTTAAGCAAAGAAAATACTCAAAGCAAGAGCCCTGACAGAAAAGCATGTAGTGATTATGAAGAAAAGCAAAAAGCCAGTGTGGCTGGAGCAGAATGAGTAAGGGGGATTGTACTAGGAAATAAGAATATGAAGGCAATCGATTTCAAGTTCATTGGCCGTGGACAGATTACAGTTGACCCTTGAACAACAAAGGTTTCAATGGCATGTGTCTACTTCTACATGGAGTTTTTTTGATAAAGGATGCACTGAGTGTTCCTGCCTCTCCTGCCTCCCCCTCCATTTCCTCTGCCTCTTCCACTTTTGCCACCCCTGTGACAGCAAGATCAAACACTCCTCCTCCTCCTCCTCCTCCTCTTTCTCAGCCCACTCAATGTGAGGATGACAAGGATGAGCCCTTTATGGTGATCCACTTCCACTTGATGAATAGTAAAAATATTCTTTTCCTTAATAACTTAATAATTTCCTTAAATTTTCTATTTCTCTAGCTTACTTTATTATATGAATACAGTATATAATACATACAGCATACAAAACATGTGCTAATCAACTGTATATGTTATTGGTAAGGATTCTGGTCAAGAGCAGGCTATTAGTAGTTAAGTTTTTGGAGAGTCAAAAGTCATATGTGGATTTTTATCAGCACCTCTAACCCCGTGTTGTTCAAGGGTCAACTGTATTACAAATTTACACATATTTCTGAATTCCGTATGTTATATCTGGTGGGTAGAGTTTTATCAAGATCTCATGAAATACCATATGGGAAAGAAACCACACTGAACCCTGAAATTGTAAGAAATCTTTTAAAAGGCAAGAATTCAGCAGGACATGGCTCCTGTACCAGTCCTTCTTTCCCAGTGAAATAACCCACCAGCTACTCTTCTTCTACCACTTAAAGCCTCTAAAACTGATTGTAAAGGTCATGCACATACTCTGATCAACCCAAATGTCTGAACTTAATTCTTAAATGAGATAAAAGACACAAAGCTTTTAGAAGAGAATGAAGAACATCAGCGTTAACCACATTCATTACTTTCTCGCTGTTGTGAGCTAGTCAACATAAGATTGCATGGAATTGTCAAGATCCCTGCTTTGCATACCTGTCCCTAAAGCAATGAGCAGAAGGGAAGAAGACATCCATAAATATGTTCTGATTATACTTCTGACAAAGTTGTGAACTTTAAGAAAGTAGCTTCTATGGAGCCCCAATATTTTTTCAATGTATTTGAGAAAATTTGTTTCTTAAGTTGAAAATAAAAAGTGGATGAGAATGTCAGGGGAAGAGCTGGTGTATTAATTTCCTAGGGCTGCCTTAACAAATTATCACAGACTGGGTGGCTTAAATGACAGAAATTTATTTTTTTACACTCCTGGAGGCCTGAAATCCAAGATGGAGGTAGAATCAAGGTTTGTGTCTGGTGAGAGCTCTCTCTGTCTGGCTTACAGATGGCATCTTCTTGCTGCGTTGTCACAGGGCCTTTCCTCTGTGCAAGCACAGAAAGAGAGGGAGAGAGATATCTGCTGTCTGTTCCTCTTCTTATGAGTATCCCAGCCCTATCAGATTAGGGCCCCACCATTATGACCTTATTTAAACTTAATTACCCCCTTACAGGCCCTGTCTCCAAATACAGTCACATTGGGGGTTAGAGATGTAACATAAGAAGTTCGGGGGGATATAATTCAGTTCATAACAACTGGTTAGCCTAATATATAGGCTAACCATTATATATTCATATAAATATATAAATATAATGTGTGTGTGTGTATATATATATATATATAGCACTAGTCATCAGAACTAGTGTTCTGCGTAATTGTTTTTTTTTTTTTTTTTTTTTGAGACAGAGTCTCACTCTGTTGCCCGGGCTAGAGTGAGTGCCATGGCGTCAGCCTAGCTCACAGCAACCTCACACTCCTGGGCTCAAGCGATCCTCCTGCCTCAGCCTCCCAAGTAGCTGGGACTACAGGCATGTGCCACCATGCCCGGCTAATTTTTTCTATATATATTTTTAGTTGGCCAGATAATTTGTTTCTATTTTTTTTTTTAGTAGAGACGGGGTCTCGCTCTTGCTCAGGCTAGTCTCGAACTCCTGACCTTGAGCGATCCACCCGCCTCGGCCTCCCAGAGTGCTAGGATTACAGGCATGAGCCACCGCGCCCGACCCCGTAATTGGTCTTTGACATAAGAACAAGCTGAATTTTCTCTTCTACCAGCATCACTTGCCAAAAAAAAAAAAAAAAAAAAAGAAAGAAAGGAATATCTTTTTACTGATGCCTGGATGTTCAATATCAGTATGTGTTTTTGATAGACGTGAAAGTACATTTTAGGCACAGAGAAATAATTAAAAGTTTACTTTTTTCTTAAAAATTAATATTTAATGCATTAATGTTACAAAATTAAAATCCTGTTCTTCTTGTGATTTTCCATTTAATTTACAAATTATCTTATATTCTATTTATAAATTCAGAAAATATTAACAAACCTCTTAAGTAATCTTTCCAAATTAATTAATTAAAGTCTGTTGCATGCTTTAAACTTTATAACTTTCTAATAAGCTAAGCTTCCCAGGTACTTAACCGACTTTTATAAATCTAATAAATCAAAATTGTAAGTATGTTATTAACATAATGATTTTCACAGACGTGGTAAAATTGTCTTAGACTATTCAACTTAGAATGACAAGCAAAATCAAATTTTCAATTCCACATTTTAAATTGGTATCAATTTAATCTGTTAGATGCTCTAGAACGTCAAACTATGCTTTAATATGCCAATTTCTTCTAAGTTATAACTGACTAAATGTCAAATAAGCTCAGGTTATTTCCAAACTTAACAGAAAAATATTAACACCATGAGTTATAATTTGCTCCATCATGTTCAGAATTAAGTGTATGATATCCTGTGGTTAAGCTACTCTTTCATGCATTAATTCATTCGTACAACCTTCAGCACCTACTATGTGCCAGGCACCATCTGAGATGCTGAAACTAAAACACTGGGAAACAAAACAAAACAAAGCACAGTATCCCCAGCCTCATGAAACATAAATGCAAGTGGAATGCTCAAGCAGAGCAGAAAGGCAAACAAAAACCAAACAATTAAATCATGTGGATTTCAGAAGGAGATTACTATGAAGAAAGGGGCATTTTGTAGAGATCTGCTGAGTTATGAGGATAGCACTTCAGGAAGGGACTCCTGGTAGATGTTACAATCCAAGAAACACCCAGAGGAAGTATAGACGTTTGCCATGTGGTTAGCTAGGTGACAGCATTCCAGGCAAAGGCCCCTGAGAATGGAATGAAGCTGGCTTGTTAGAGAAATATCCCTAAGTCCACTGTAGCCCAAACAGGAGGAGCTGAGAGAAGAGGGAAGGGATGAGGTAAGAGAGGGAAGGAGATCTAGGCTGGCTGGGATCCTCCTGGCCAATTATTCTGAATGAGAAAGAAAGCTCATGCAGTGCATTGGACCCAGGAGTGACATGCGGTAGCCTGATGTGTTATAAGTTTAGCAGGATGATCCTAGCTGCTGTGTTAGGGGATACTTTGTGTGGAGGGGTGGGCAGTGCAGGGGCAGAAGCCAGGAGACTCATCAGGGGACCCTGCCATATTTCAGGTGAATGGTGATGGTGGTTTCCACCAGGGTAGAAACAGTGCAGGTGATGAGAAATGGTCATGTTCTGGATGTATTAGAAAGGAGACCCATGGAATGCACTGACAAATTCTAATCTATTAATAACAGATGTTTGGCCTGAGCCACTGCAGAATGAAGTGAAGAAGCCAGTCTAAGGGAAGGAAGGAGATGCCTCAGTTTGGGGCATGAGTCTGGGAACTGAATTAAATATCGTAGGGAGGTATCACGTAAATGTTAGATATGTGAGCCTGTACAAATAAATAAACAAGTAAATAAAAGGTCTGTACTAAGGACACTTGTGATTATCTGTTTACCAAGCAATTTGAGGTTATATGTTAACTAACAATTTTCATGGGCCCATGAGAATTAGAGCTGCAACCAGTAGGGGTGATTTTATTCTCACCATCTTAACATGAAGAAATGTCAAAAAGTTCTCTAAGGCCATAACTTCAAATGGAGTCTTACAGCTCACGTCCAGTGAATTCAAGTTTCAGCTGATCTCATTATTAAGCCTGTGTTTTTGTTGCTGCTGCTGCTGCTGTTGCTTTTTTTTTTTTTTTTTTTTACCAGTTAAAAGGACACAACTTATCAATTTATTGTCTGATCCTATTATGGAATCTTTTTTACATTCTTCCTGTCTGACAGGGCTTTGATGCTCATTGATATTCTAATGGTTTGATTGGATGCTATATCCCCTTTCTTGCTCTTTCTGAATTTAAGTTCCCACCTCTAAAATCAGCCCAGTATAAATCACCAATGTCAACATTCCTTTTATTTATATATTTGTGGGGGGGGTTGATTTTGGAGATAATCTCTGCCCTCTCCAGGCTTCTGTTTGAATATGGAAAGGGGAAATACATTAAAGTCAATCACACTTTATTTTTTCTTGATCTGAGAGAGTTAAAGGGGCAAGAAAACCATTGGGTTTTCAAGACGATAACAAAAGCATTCTGTATGAAGGCACAGGATATCCAAAGACCAGATGGTTGGCCTGCTTAATCGTGGTGCTGTTGGCCCCATATATGAAACAAACTTTTCCAGGTTGCATGCACACACACATGCAAACACACACACACACACACACACACACACACACACACACACACACGACCTAGTAGAGACATGCATCTTCTCTCAGACTGTGCCTGCTGAACCACCTCCACTGTGATCAACATTCCTGAAAAGGAAAAGAAGGAAGGAAGGAAGGAAGGAAGGAAGGAAGGAAGGAAGGAAGGAAGGAAGGAAGGAAGGAAGGAAGGAAGGAAAGAGAGAGATGCTTTCTGAAAATTCCTAGTAGCAGTATGTAAATCTATTTGTGAAAAAGTGTGTGCTTTACTTGAAATAATTTCCCACCCTCCAAGTCCACTATAATATGGTCTTCCTACAAGTTTAATCAATACTTGGTTATTAAAAGAAGGAGGTTGGCTGTTACAGGAAGGGTTATTGGAAGCTGTCACTGAAATCTGAGCAGAGTTGGAAAGTGAAAAATTTAAACTCAGACCTAGCCATCTAGAATCACAATGGGACATCATGAATTTCTCAAGGAAACTCAGATTCATTAAGAAGGGTGAAATGGCATTTAGTATCATTTACATAAGAAAGCAGAAACAGATGTGGCATATGTGTGTGCTAAAAACAAATCTAATAAAAAATGGCCAAATGACAAGTTTTAGCTCTGAAATAAGTACATTTTGAACCATTTGGGAAAATATTTCTTAGAATTTTAATAACCAAAGGTTATTAAAGGTTGCTGTAGAATAATATATATTATTATTTCTAAAAGGAAGCTTCAAATTCATTTTCTTTAAGTGGAAATAGGTCCAGGAAGGTTAGGTTTCCAAGATCACACAGAATGTTAATGTCAGGACCTGAATTAAAACTAAATGCAACAAATTGTCCAGGATTGAGTTTTATTTGATCACATTTTGGGTTAAGATTTTAACTTTCTTCATATTCTTTTTTTAACCATACCCCCATGGTACTGTGATTCTTTAAAAGTAACTTAAAATCCCATTTGCCATTTTCCATAATTACTGCATGAAATGCTTTATTTTCCTTTGTTTGTGATCATCTGGATGTTTTATTTTTCAAGGACCACATGCCCTTAAGCCAATTTTGGACGTGGCTATTTTTACTACATCTTTAGTGTTCTCTAATTAACCAGATTGCTTTCTTTTCATTTTTCTTGGTAAGTCCTAATTTTAAAAAGCATTCTGTATGCAGCTTGGTGAATTTCCCCATTAAGTAAATCTGCTTCCTTATTGGTTGGCTTCACTACGTTTGCTTCAGTTTCTCTTTTATCAAGTGCAGAGCTTTTTACATTATTTCTTTTAATGATGCAGTATGTGTCTTTATGGGTATATATTTAGTTTTATTTACATTCTCATTCTTTTATTTTTAGTATAAACTTTTATAACCTACAGATAACTTGAGGTATTCGAAAAACAAGAAAAAGCA
>JAQIFY010004752.1:0-11538 GCA_028533085.1 Varecia variegata | reverse complement strand
TGATGATGATGGTTATGACATTGGTGGTGATGGTGATGGTGATGACAGGAGAAGGAGGAACAAGAGAAAAAGAAAGAGGGGGAGGAGGAGCAGGAAAGGAGGCTCTGCCATCTTCTGTCGGAGCAGAAAGAACATGAGCTTAACTATCAGACAGACCTGGGTTTCAGCCCTCACTTTTCACCCTACCAAGAGGGGATCTTTACACAAATCAGTTAATGTTTCTGGGCCTTAATTTTCTCATCTCCAAAATAGAGATTTTAGTACCCCTTTTTAAAGGCTATTTATAAGGAATAAGCAGGGGGGTTAATTATTTAAATTTTTAAAAACCAGCAAAGTGCTTTCAAAAAAGATGTTTGATCAAAAGAGCATGTTAACATCTGCCTCTCCCCTACTCCAAATCCCCAGAAACTACAGAAAAATATAATTATATATTTTTAAAAATCAAAATATCTGTGGAAAATGAGGATGGTGCCATCAGTAGAAGAGAAAAACCCCAGAAACTCCTGTAAAGGAGAAAGCAGTTGGGTTTGGGTGAATCGAGTCAGAGACGGGACTGGTGCCCAGAGCACCCCCTACACCTGAGAGCCCACAGGTGGGCGGGAGGCCACTGCTGAACCGGGACAGGCAGCTGAACATGTGCTCGGGCTGTCGTTTTGTTTGGTGGGATGAAGCTATTGATTAATATTACACATTAATAAAAATGTAAAATTGATCATGATGATTAAAAATTACCTCAAGAAAAATATAACCATTATGTATAACTGCCAGAGTAGTTGTTTAAAAAAAAAAAGAGGTAAATGGAATAAGTAAAGCTTGCTTAGCTCAATTTACAAAAAGAAGAAAGCATGGAAAAGAAATAACATAAAATAAACAGAAATAAACCCAGGCATGTAATAACATCATGATATAATAAATACTACTCAGTCAATTCCCCCTAAAAAAGGAAAGATACATTCAACTTGGGTACAAATAGAAACTCAGCTATATGATGTTTACAACAGGCACATTAATGATGTAACAAGTTTAAAAATAAAGGGATATAGAAAAATGCAATATTAGTATTGGACAAATGAATTCAAAGTTAGAGGCTAAAGAAGACTATTCAGATTACCAAGGGTCTAATTATTAAGAAAATATGACAATCGGAAAGTCTTTTGCCCAAAGAGTATGGGCCAATCTGGCATCTGAGTATAAATATAAATTTCCTAGATAAAATATTAGCATACTGAGTCCAGCAGCACATTAAAAGGATAATATATCATGTCAAAGTTTCGTTTATCCCAGAAGGCTTTAAAATGATCCAAAAAAAGTAAAGGAAAGGATAGAAAACTATAAAAGAATAAGACACCTTAAAAAAGTGATTTGCAAAAGAGGCACGTAGAAATACATTAGATCCGATACAGCTGAAGAAAGAATCACTGGACTGGAAGATAGAGCTGAGGGCATCACCCACAATGCACCACACGGAGATGAAGGAAAGGGAAATGAAGAGAGGTGGAACCGTGGGCTCTGTCAACATTTCTACGTGGACTGGTGCTTAGTCTGACACGACTTTTCCTTTTTTATTCTGTTCCTGCCAGCACTTTGCAGCCTCAGCGGTTTCTACGCGCTATTCTCCCTGCCTGGACCTCTCATCTCCTGCCTCTTCACAGGAAGCGTTTTCATGTTGTGGGTGTCAGCTCAGACACCACTTAACACATGCCAGAAACATCTACTGTGTGTCGTGTTCCCACGTTGGCCACGCTCTGTGGATTTGGACTAAGACAAAGTCCCCGTTTTCACGGAGCACACACTCAAGCCCTGGGGGACAGGGAATCATACACAGGATGCACATTAAGAAGCAAATTTTTATTCTGATGATTGTTACATAGCAAATAAAACAGGATCTCTTCAGGGAGGCCGTTCTTGGCCATCCGATCTGAAGGGGCCCTGTACGCCCTGACACCTTCCCCAATTTACGGCACCTGTGGAACTTAATACGTTATGATGTCCGCTCTCCGAGAGCAGAGACCTCACCTGCCGTGCTTGTGACTCTATATCCAGAGCTGAAAATGCAGTAAGTGTTGGACAAAGATTCCAAGTGAATAAACGGCTGTTATTGGCTCTCAGATGCAAGAGCTGGCCTCACATGGCTGACCTGAAGCCCGAGCGTCTCTTGACTTTCATCCTCCTCCACCTGCTCTGTGGCCGGTGGTGAAATGTGTTTAACAAGCAACTTTCCAGGTAAACAAAACCACCACCTCCAGGTAAACAAAACAAACAAACCTGATTTGTCATGTTTACCGATTTCCATGGTGTAAATACTCCTCATGGCCAATTTCAAGCTACCAACCTGACTCACGGAACAGCTGGGAAGAAAGACGCTGTCACTCTCCACGACATAGCATTTCCTCGTGCAGATAAACCAGGGGCAATTAACCTCGGGAGCCTAGATCGTAGTGAAATATAGTAAAATTTTGAGCACTTTTCACCTTTGTTTTAACGTACCTTATTTCAATGCCAATTTATATTTAATTTTTAATAGTGCTATGTTTAATAACGGGTTCACAAAATTCCTGAAAATGTAGCAATCAGCTCTCAGAAAGAAGCCTGTCTGAACTGACTCCAGCAAGCCACTCCCTAACGCTGAGAATTACCAGAAATGTAAGTGGGTTGAAGAAAAGCCAGGTAGTTAACTCCCAAGTGGCCTAACTGAAGGCAAGAAGTTTTTTCACTACCCGGCACACACGAAGGCCAGAGACCGAAAGACACGTTCAAGTGCAAAGGAGGGGTCTGAGATGCCATTTGATCGCGCTAATGGTTCTCAATTGGGAAAACCTCCTTTTGTGAGAGAGGACCCTATTCTCAGAGTCTGGGATACGTGGGCTCCGCACTCAGGATCCCAGCTAATTCAGCTGACGGGAATGCAAACATCGATCTAAATGGAGGCCCAGAAGCTCTTCCAGCTTCCTCGCCCCGGGGGTGGATGAATGAGAAAGATTACTTGTGGATTATAATTGCTGAAAATAGGTTGTGATGTAGAAATCTAATCCCTTCTCCTCTTCAATGGTAAAGTTCTACAGACAGAGAAATTATGCTTAATGCCAGGGTATTGAAGGTAAAAAGAAAATTCCGTTCTCCCTTTGGGGGAAGAGGAAGGACATCTTTTTAGAGCTGTCAGAATTCACAAGCCATAATAAATTATTCTTTTTCATTACTGATTTATTAAGCAGGCTGCTTGGTGTAATGGCAGAAATTTTCTCTTTAATTTTCATAGTGTTAGACTACTGTGATTCCTGATCTGAAATCAACTTGAGTTATTAAAAGAAGGGGATGTATTTAATGTCACGCATCAGGGTTTATCTTCATTAAATCCTTCCAAGTACAGGGTTTAAGCATTTATGTAACGTGGCCATTGTTCGGCTAGAAACAAGACAACAGCTCTGTTCTCGGGACGGTGTCGGTTAGGTGCATACACCCCGGGACTGCTTTGTCTTAGAGTGAGTGGCAGGCACCTCTGCCAATCTGGGTCTGGAAATCCCAACCTAAAGAGTCACAGGACCCGGAGAATTCTCTACTACACATTTTCGTGGGAACTGGAGTTTTTAAAACAGCAAAGGACTGGCCAAAACATTAGGATTGTGGATGTGTTGGGGGAACTGAGGATGTTTCAGAAAACTTGCAATAATATGTATAAAATGATAAGGATGTGAGCAGTCCTTGTGCTGCTGTAGTGTGTCACCTTTTCCATGTCACCTCTGCCGAGGACAGAGTGGCAGGATTTCCTCCTTCCATTCGCAGATCTCGTGATTCACCAAGTTCTTACTGTGGAATGGTTAAGACTCCTTTTCAGCCCTAGAGGAGGTTTTAAAACATTCCGGGGAAGACAACAATCCGCAGCAGGTAGGTCCACATGAAATAGCAGCTGTGCGGTTCAGGGCTGGGACAGAGCTGAGCAGCCTGTGACCCGCCACCACCCGGGTTAGGGGTTTTTTTGAATTTATCTGAAATAGAAATTATGAATAAGTGCATTATCTCCTTGCCTTTAATACTGAGATATCACTCTATTTTATTGAATTAGTAGAACCAATGAGTAACTAGGTGCTACTCCATTCTAGGTAATATACTTTCCCGATAGTTCTATTACACTGGGGCCTCGGTCGTAATCGATCTCTCTACGTTTGCAGAAACTGGCCAGGCACACAGTCAATGTGTGAGGATATCCAACCGAGTGAGCTCGAGACTTTTGACTACACTCCAAACACCTCCTTTGTGTGTTCACACAGATGTGCCCTTTTCCCTGATTTAGCCAACTAATCAGGCAAACCGTTTCCGGGATCCTCGGCTACTGAAATGTGCTTTACTGCTGGTGCTGGTTAGTCCAGGACACCATGCAGGCAAACGCCACTCATTCCCCAGGGACAGAGGGAGATCGTCCGGCTCACGGCTGTCCCATGCAGCAGCGTGTCTGGCACAAGGGGCCCTCGGCCAGCGACCAGCGAGCAGGTGAGCCAACAGGTGGCCACTCGCATGGTGCCCGCGTTCCCATAGGAGCAGCTGGATCACCCACAAGTAACCAAACGCAGGTAAAGATGCGTGTTTGGAAGCAGATGACATGGGGTGCAGGGGTCGGCGCAGGGGGGTGGGGCGTCTCTGCAGGTGGGCTTCCCTGAGGCCGGAAAAGCACAGGAGCGAGTCCCATGTGGATGTTGAGGAAGGGGTGAGGCCCGAACCAGCGTGTGCACAGGGGCGATGGAGGCCCAGGCAGAGCCAGGGAGAGCTGGGCAGGAGCCGGGCCACGGGGCCCTGCAGGTTGTTTGGATTTTCTTCTGAGAAAATTGAGGCTCTATTGAGGGTATTTTTGGTTTGTTTTTTTGTTGTTGCTGTTTTGTTTTGTTTTCTTTTTGTTTTTATTTCTTTTTTTGAGACAGAGTCTCACTCTGTCACCCAGGCTGGAGTGCAGTGGCATCATCACAGCTCCCTGCAGCCTCCAACACCTGGGCCCAAGTGATCCTCCCGCCTCGGCCTCCCAGAGTGCTGGGGTTACAGGCGGGAGCCACCGCGCCCGGCCTCCACTGAGGTTTTAAGCAAGAGAGTAGCATGGTCTTCATCTCAGGAAGGTCACGGGGGCGGCGGAGTGAGACCGGCCTGCAGGGAGGACGGGCAGCAGGGCGAGCCTGAGACTGCACCTGCCCTGCAGGCCAGAGCTGGGTGGGCCCGGACGGGGGAAGAGGACAGGCGTGGGTGGTGACCCGTCCTCGGTGTGTGTTTCGGCGGCTGACACAAGAGCTCTTGCTGGCTGGCTGAGTGTGGGTGGGGAGGGCTGCGTATCGACACCTACAATCTGGGCACCTGCAGTCGGTGGATGGAGCTGCCGTCTGGTGGCTCGAGGAAGACGGGAGGTTACCGGGCTTGGAGAATGGAGAGGGCTGGGGCGGAGGAAACCTCCTGCCTGCTGAAGGATCCTCTCCTGTGTCGGTGCCTTCCTGCCTCCCCCTGCACGACTCACCAGGCGTGTGATGTGCAACCGCCTCCTGCCCAGCCCGTGCCCAGCCTCCCAGGAAGGTGCCAGAAAACACCACACTGAATCTTCAGGGAAAAAAAAGAGCCACATCCCTGCCAAGGCCTCCAGCCCCGTCTCCTAGGAGGTCGGGTTTGTTTGAATAAGATCCAGTTCTCCTGGGCGGCCGCCCACCTGCTTGCTCAGGGCAGAGCTCCTCCCTGGAAGACACCTGGGTGTTTGGGACGCAGCACAGGTGACCCAGTTTGCAGATGATGTCGAAGGAGCAGGAGCCGCATTCACAAAACCCACCGATCCGGAAAACCACGACAGGGAAGGATTTTCAATTCCAACGGCCGGGGTGGTGGGGGTGGAAATTAAAGGGGGGGAAGAAAGAGCAGAAACAAAAATAACAAGGCCATTAATCTTTCATTAAGTTAAAGGGATGAAAAGGAATCGCTTAAAGTATCATTCTTCCCTTGCACCACAAGCACGCTGCCCCCTGCTAACTTCAAAGGCTCGGAAGAGAAGTTGGTTAATATAGTTGGCACAGTATCAGGCTGTGGTTTACTTTTGCTTAAGTAGGATTTTTTTTTTTCCCTTTTCAACAAAGAAAGCATGAGGGTCGGGCACTCATTGATAGGAGGCCCACGCCGTGAAGATGTCTTTGTGTTACGAGCAGGGCCTTGGAGGTTGCTCTGCCGACTGTTTGTCACGGACGC
The DNA here is from genome assembly GCA_028533085.1 of Varecia variegata. Taxonomy (NCBI): domain Eukaryota; kingdom Metazoa; phylum Chordata; class Mammalia; order Primates; family Lemuridae; genus Varecia; species Varecia variegata. The sequence goes on along the minus strand of JAQIFY010004752.1, from coordinate 5,337 downwards.
GCACAACCACCACAAAAAAAAAGTGCCAGAAAGAGCGCAGAGAAAAGGGTCATTGTTCTCTCCTTTCCCCGCTTTCCTTCCGCCTCTGTGGAGTCAGACCCGGCCCCAGCGCGGCCTCTGGGCTCCTGGTAGCCTTAGGAAAGACGCAGTTTGCAAGAAAGAAACCCAAATGTTCTGCTTTGCAGGCAGAGGGGGAGGAACCAGGAGTCTCTCACCTGTTTGGGGATAAACAGCTCAGGGAGGCTGTGTTTTCTCCCAGGTAGCGCTGTTTATACTGAAAACAAGACTAATTGGGGGTGAGCGCTGGGCTTTGTGGTTAGGCTGGCTCCCTGCAAGTGCCGATGACAGGGAGGAGGGAGCGCGGGGGCGTGTGTGCTGGGAGGAGCCCAGGGCTGGAGGCCCACCTGATGGCTCGTCCGAAGGCAACTGTGGAAGGCTGTTAGCCAGGTCCTGCCCTATTAGAAGGCTGGTTTTCAATGTCCTTTTTTCTGGTTTGCTTTGAACAAGGCAGGCAAGGATTGGGAGAGGGAGACAGTGTCTGCCTTTTAAGAAACATGTTGCAAATTTGATTTTCATGCAGTCCATGGGGTTGTTTGGCCTTGCTTGTTGGCTGCCGTAACAAGTGAGGGTCAAGTCTTTCAGGCCCAGAGATGGGGTGACCAACGGTCCCAGGGTTCCCAGACTGTCCCAGATGCCACTGAGTTAACAGTCTCTGAAATCCACGACGATGCCTTTTCCGAAGCGCCGTCACCCAACCTAGTGGATGTTCTGAGTCGGATTAAACGGGGATGACTCCTGGCTCGGTCGCTGCCCCTCGTGGGCTGCAGAGCACGCTGCTCACGGTCTGGGACCCCGTTTCCTTTCGGCAAATGGGGATGGTGACTCTCCCCTGGGGCGATGGTGAGGACCAGTTGAGACAGATGACAGCAAAGCATCCGGCATACAGAAGGTGCTGCATAGATGCTCCGTCACTGTTATCACAAGCATCCACAGCATCTGCGGCACACTCGGCTGAAAGGCAGCAGGGAATGGCAGCTTCTCCAAAAGACACTGACTTTAGAAAGAGAGATGTATGGTTTCTTTTTTTTTAATACCATATATATGGGCTTAAATAAATGTCCACAGCAGCTTACGTCCGAGGAGAGAACCGACAGGGCACTTACCTCAGAGAAGCAGAAATAAGTTAGCAGGGAGGGGGTGATGGTGCGAAGGCAGCCCGTGTGCCCAGGGCCCCCGTGGGGTCGAGGGGTGAGGCTCTGGCGCCTCCTCCGCCTCCTGGGAGCCCTGCAGGGTGGGGCGGCTTCCTCACAGGGCTTCTGTGGACCTGTGACATAGAGGACAGTGCCAGCACACAGGACACACTCAGAGGTGGCGACTGACATCGTTGCCACAGTTGCAAGAAAATCTATGACTGACATTCTTGCCACAGTTGCAAGAAAATCTGTGACTCCCCTCCAGGCCCTTTGGAACAGAGCCCTGGTAACTGGGAATTGTGCAGGGGACCCGGCTGCACATGGCGGCGTGAGGGGTCCCCGTTTGGCAGGTCTGTTTGGGCACGTGCCACCGGCATACGCCGACATGCACAGTCCGGCCGCAGGGCTCTCGGGGCAGGATCGGGACTTAAGTCGGGCTCACTGTGGTACAAACATAGGTGCAGATATATAGATACAGGTGTAAACAGGTGTATAGATGCTGTCTTAGTCAGTTTGGGCTGCTAACAAAAATACCATAAGCTGAGTGGCTTAAAAAAACAAATATTTATTTCCCATAGTTCTAGAAGCTGGGAAGTCCAAGATCAACAAATCCTCTAAGCTCTGTCTTCAAAATATCTAGAACCTGACCCTCCCCTGCCACTACTGCCCTGGTCCAAGCCGCTGTGTCTCTTCTCAGATTATCACAATTGCCTCCTAGTTAGTCTGTTTCCATCCTTGTGCCCTTTAGTCTGACTCTCAACATGGCAATGGGATGTTGTTTTAAAAGCTAAATCAAGACACCCCTCTGTTCAAACCCTCCCGAGCCTTCCTGTGGTTATCAGGATCAAGGGTTTTGAGTTGACAATGGCCTTCAAGGCCCTTGGTCCTCTGGCTTCCTGTTACCTCCTGGGAGTCATCTCCTCTCCTCTCCTTGTTCTGAGCCTCCAGGCACTTGCCATGCACGGACTGTCATCTGCCTGGCACCCTGTCCCTCTGCTGTCGACATGCCGTCCCTCACCACCTTCTGGTGGTCAGTAAACATCCAACAAATGAATAGATATTTGCATTTGCTGGTCATTGAGACCTGGGCCATGTGACTTACATTTTAAGAGTAAGGATGATAAATACTAAGCCTTTTCAGAAGCAGTAAATCTTTGCCAACAACCCCCTAGAAGGGGACAAGTGACTGTACCACCTGAGCCCCACTCTGAGGCGGAGCAGCTGAGTGGGCTCACACACAGCTGGCAGCACGGGGCAGCCCAGGGGCTTTAGTCCCCGACACCCAGGTTTTACCTGGGCAGGTGCACCCAGCTAGACGCCTTAGTTCCTGGCTCTCACTTCAGCCGGGAAATGGCACGAGTTGGTGACGCCAGTGGCCCAGTGACAGGTGCACCCCAGATTGCCCCTGTGTCCCATGCAGAGAGCAGGAAGTGAGCATCTATCTGTCTCTTGCTCAAGCCAGTGTGTGCCGGGGTTTTTGGTCGATACCCTGACTGTGTAGACGCAGCGGTAGGGGCAGGGGAGGAGGAGCCTTTGATGATGGTGGTTGAGGAAGGATTGGGCATCACCAAGAGGGAGGTAGTTGGATGGGAACATGAAAAATTTCAATTAAACAATAGCATTGAGCGACATTTTATCAAGCACACATATTTTTGGAGCAATAGAGGAATCGTGTGTGCGTGTGGTTTAATGTCAGCAAAAGATGAGGAGAGGCAGAAAAGCGAAGTGTTTTGAAAGACAGCCTTGCGAGAGCTTTAGCTCAAGCTTGCCTTGGCCTGACTTTCTCCACCGGCCTCAAGTTTTGCAGGAGAAAGGCCTTTGGAACGCGGCACAAAGGAGGCGCATGCTTTTGTCATCCTGCGGATTTATCTACTGACACGTTTCTCCCATCACTCTACAGCCCGTGTTCCCCGCTTCAGTTTTTTTTTTTTTTTTTTTTTTTTTTTACCTTTTACAAATGTTTGGTCTGAAAATTGATTTAAAATCCTGGGTATCTTTATTTATTTCCTGGTGTGGTCATGGTGTTTTAGAGCATTATCCTCCCCAGGATCAAGAAACTGTTGCTTTGAAACTGTCTCCTTGGAGAGTTCACTTGCACGGGAAGAACCGGGCTCACACCTGCCTGGCTGGGAAAGCCACCAGGACTTAGAAGTGACATCGCATGAAAGTAGCACCAGAGAGCAGGGGCGGCTTGGAAAGCATGGACTCAAAGGGAAATGATCCCATATTTCAAACAAAATCATGTCTCATGCATTTCTGCTCCATTGTAATAGGGTAAGTTAGATCTAGTCTTACGAGGACTGCTATCTTAGATGTGGGACCCTCCAGGTGCTTAAAATGTCTTCTGTTTTATTACATATACAAAGGAGCTCTTTAGTACGGCGACCGTCTGTGACACGGAAGCCATGTCTCAATTTTCTTTGTCGACTGAAACCACTCTAACCTAGAGAGCTACGCCGCTACTGAGGAATTTCTCTTCCCAGTATTCCCCGCGGGTGAAAGGGCATTTTACATTATCCAGTTTTAAAAGGAAGCTGTTCATTGACTAAAATACCAACATAGTCCACCATCGTCCATAGTTCAATTTATTTTTATTGGGTTAAAATATATATATGTAATTTACTATCTTTGCCATTTTTAAGTATACAGTTCAGTAGTAGCAAATATATTTTTTCTACCTGTCTTATATTAGTACTATATTTTTAAGATTTTTAGTACATGCAAATTTTTTTTTCTTTTGGCTAAAAATTGAGGCTGTGAACTACTTTCTTTTAAATTGAAAAGTCCTTTGTAATTATGAATGGATTTGTTTCCCCTTTGTTAAGCTGTGAATACATTCAATTGATTAATGGTTTTAGAAAACGAACTTACTGGAATGTAATTATTTTCAAACAACTTGTCAAGGAATACACCATCATGAAGTCTCAGGATGTGTTCCATAAAAACAGATCTAAAATGCAAAGCTAATGAACCCCAAAATCCTGCAACTCTAAGACCAAGTTTATAAGACACAGGGCAAATTTATCCTTACAAAAGACTAGTTTTATGCTCAAACTGTGGAAGGTTATGGCTTCTATTTATGAATCCATGAAGTCGTGTGCAACAGCTCACAGTAGGCAAAGCTGGTTGGCTGGACAAAGAAGGCACAGGATCTCAATTTTTCATATTCATTCAACAAACACTTACTGAGAATCTACTCTGTGCTGGACATAAAACTGTCTCTGTTCTCATGAAATTAATAATCAAAGGGAACATACAAGTGAATAAACAGGGATAAGAGATAAGAAGGTTCTAAATCAAATTCTTTTTATTGGGGAAAGAACAGAATGTCATGGGAGTATAGAGACCATCTTATTGGGAGGTCGGGAAGATTCACCGTAGAGATGACCTCTAACCTGGTACCTGAGGAAGGAACAGGAACTAGCCAGACTTCACCTGCTCCAGACAGAGGAAGCCACGTGTGCAAAAGCAGGTGTGCAGGTGAGAAGAGCAAGTTCCAGGGACTGAAGAAAGATCCACGTGACTGAGTGAAGATGATGAGGGTCGGTGGCAAGGATGACCTCAGAGGGAGGAGCAGGGGCAGATGGTGAAGAGCTGAGGAGGTTCTGGACAGACAATGGCGAGGGGGGTGGAACACGTGTCCTGGCTGGAGAGGTGTCCAGGTGGGAGGACAGGTAGCACCAGGCGCTTGGTTGGAGGGAGGGGCGAGGGGAAGACGGAGGGTGGTCTGCAGTTTGCAGGGTGGAGGGAAGTCACGGGCTCCACTCTGGACTTGTTGCTCTAAGGCACCTGGAGATACCTACGAGAAGGAGCACAGCTCTCAGCTGGACACACGGCCTTGGAGCTCAGAGACACGCGGACCCGAGGACGGAGTCACCCCCAAACGGATGGGGTCGGAGGCCGTTGGAGGAGACCAGAGGGTGCCATTGCTAGAGCGAAAACAGAAGAGGACTTGTGGGCACCTGTCAATTTAAAGACCAACAGAAGAAGGAGAGGAACTCAAAAGACACAGAGATGGGGAGAGCATAAAATAAGACAAGATAAAAATGCCCGGACAGTGAAGACAGACAACTGCTAGCAGATGGTGGAAGAAAGATGAAAAGCAGGAGTGAGTGGCAGAGAGGTTAGAGGAGAACAAAGAGCA
>JAQIFY010004751.1:0-11538 GCA_028533085.1 Varecia variegata | reverse complement strand
AGGTGATACTAATACTTTGAAGTATTAGTTTAACTCCCTTCAGGGGGCAAAGGTGACTCAATATACAAATGGCCTGAAAGAAAAGCCTTTTTTTTGGTAAGACTATTAGTGAAGTATGTAATTTTCCATCCATCAAAAATTTGTATAGAAAATAGCTATGAAAGATAAATAAGTAACAAATGTATATAAAATGATGCCATCTGAACTTTTTCAGTAGAAGATTGCACAAAGTCATGATCTAAGCCAATTAAGACATCAAAATATAAAAGAGGTAACACCAGTCTGAGGTAAACTCTAAAACTCCCAAGTATTTGAAAAAAGTTTAGTTACCTGCAGTTGAAATATTTGTCTCTGTAAAAAAAAGTTTTGTTGTAGTTAGATACAAAATGTATAAATGTAGTGTGCACTGATTCATAAGTAAAAAAATAAAAACAGTGAAGCTGAAAATTGTAAGTCATCCCTTTTAAAAAGTATATATACAAATCGTAAGAAGAAAGCCCACTGTCTTTGGATCAACTAAGGGTTTCATTAGAAGAGGTATCAGCTTCTTCACTGGGATGCTGGCTACCGGACAGGAGCTCTGGAGGCAAGAGTTCAGAATGTCCATTCTCAGTAACTCGTTGAGTATAAAACAAGATATAAGCTTGGGCCTTGCATACTTCATCCATAGTGCACATGCTTAGCTTGGAATCATTGCAGTGTACCCAGAACCCTAGAGCAAAGCACAGAAATATGTTTATAAGGGAACTTTAGAAATATCTAGTACAATAGGTGTTTGTCAGAGTTAAGCTTTTTCTGAAGGGAAAACAATTTTCTAGCCAATTTTTCTTTTCTTCAGTGAGAAATATAGCTTGGGCCATATGTTACCCTAGAATTATTTACCTTTATTCTAGAAGTTTGAAATTATAGAATCTGCTTAGAGTACCTGACACTATTCCCACTTGAAACCTACCATTGAATGTTTTTGCCACTAATCATACAGGTTGATCATCTCTAATCCAAAAATCCAAAATACTTGAAAAGCCAAAACTTTGATATGACACCATAAGTAACCCTGAATGCTATTTTTTTCATACATTTATGGTATGTCATATTTTTTACTGTTAAATACTTATGGATACATAAGTATAATAAAGTGATTGCTTATTGGTAGATATAAATTCAGAGTTAGGAATGATGGTGATGCCAAACCACCAGACTGTCCACATAGGGGGCTGAGATAGTGACACCTTTGCTTTCTGATAGTTCAATGTACACTAACTTTCAAGCACAAAATTGTTAATATTCTATAACTTGGGAGGCTGAGGTGGGAGGATTGCTTGAGCACAGGAGTTCGATCATGAGCCATGATCATGCCACTGCACTCCAACCTGGGCAACAGAGCCAGACCTTGTCTCTTAAAAAATATATATATATAAAATCCAAAACACTTGTGGTCCCAAGCATTTTGGATAAGGGATATTCAACCAGTATTATAAAGCAAATAGTGTACAACTAACTCTTGGTAGTTTAATGTTGAATTAATTGCCTTAGTGGATTATCTGGGCTTTTTGTCTACACCTCTTTTCTGTTTGTTGGGGGGTACTGGTGGTTCATTCTTTGTTCGACTGTAGATACCAAAAGGGGAAGTAAAAAGTGAAACCTCAATCCAATTACCTTAGGACTACACTGTCCAGGAAGGGTCCATGGAGGCAGCAAATGAAAGTGAGTTTTGTATGTTAAACTTGAACTGAATGTTTGTCACAAATATCTGTAACCCTCAAGTTGATTAAGATACCCTATTCTTTAACAGGATTAACTGAAATAAACCAGTAAACATAAGACCTCTTCTTGGAAGTGTGCCTTTAAGAAAAGATAATACTCTGACTTTTAATTAACAAGACTATCTTCATTATTGTATTCCTACAGCCCTTAATAAGTCAAATAAGTACTGCAAACCTGCAGAAAATATAGTATCTAATTTTCTGCACAAACTCCCATTTCTTTAAAAAACCAACAGTACTGCAGAAGCATTCTTCAAAAAGAAAATAAGTGGTTTGCTTAAGATGATTTAGTAGCTAATTTAGAAATTGCTAAAGCCTGAACTCCAGCTTCCAAGTCTAATGAAAGATAAAATAATTTTTCCTATCTATACCTCCTTCAGAATTATAGCAGTAGGCAGTATAGTGTCCTGAGCCAAATCCTTTTCCGTGGTGCATTACTACAGCAGATAAGTCATAGATAAAGCATTCTGGTCTGAGGGATTTCAGGGTCTCCCTGCAGCAATAGGGTTCCATGTTTAAGATTTCTTCAAAGCCAACATGAACACCAATCTTCTCTCGGTTATTACGTCCTGACCACCTGTGAACAAATGAGAGTAAAATCATCAACAAAATTAAGGGAAAATGACCATGTTCTAGCTAGACAACTGTAATAGATGACCCCAGAGAGTATAGAATACAAGATATCATATATATGATAAATATAAAATTCTTTCAATGCTCAAGTGGAATGAATAATTTAGGCTTATTTACCAAACAAATGCAGCATGTTTTCTTTTCTTTTTTTTTTTTTTTGAGACAGAGTCTCACTCTGTTGCCCGGGCTAGAGTGAGTGCTGTGGCGTCAGCCTAGCTCACAGCAACCTCAAACTCCTGGGCTTAAGCAATCCTACTGCCTCAGCCTCCCGAGTAGCTGGGACTACAGGCGTGCGCCACCATGCCCGGCTAATTTTTTCTATATATATTTTAGTTGGCCAGATAATTTCTTTTTATTTTCAGTAGAGACGGGGTCTCGCTCTTGCTCAGGCTGGTCTCGAACTCCTGACCTCGAGCGATCCACTTGCTTCGGCCTCCCAGAGTGCTAGGATTACAGGCGTGAGCCACCGCGCCCGGCCTTGTTTTCAAATATTAAGTTGTTAACTATGAAATGTCTGATTTCCTTAAGTACTAAGTTTGACAGTTGATATCTCTTGACATTTTACTTGACACCTCTTGTTTTATTTTTATTGTGAAGGTACACCCTCAGTCTTTCAAATGAATGTTTTGACTTATGATTATTTTTCACATATTTTAAAGCAATTTTTGTGAAACCATGGATAAGTCAAAAATTCATGTTATTTTTTTCATGAGTTGTCATGGAACCACTGCAGCACAGACAGCTCGAAATATCAACCAAGTATTTGGGAAGGATGTGGCTATGAACGCGCAGTATGTCAATGGTTTGAGAAGTTCCACTCTGGTAATTTTAATCTTAAAAATGCGCCATGTGGGCGACCTGAGACAAAGGTGGATACTGATGAGCTGAAAGCTGTGGTGGAATCAAATCCATCTCAACCTACGTGTGAATTAGCAGCAAGGTTTGACGTTACTATTCCTACAATATTGGACCATTTGAAACAAATCGGCAAGGTAAAGAAGAGGGATAGATGGGTTCCGTGTGAATTAAACGAGCATCAAAACAGAAATCATCTCGAAGCTTGCCTTTCTTTGCTGTCATGACATAAAGGTGAACCATTTCTTTTGACTTTTGTCAAAAATATATTTTTGACAATCACAAGCATTCGGGCACAGTGGATGAATAAAGACAAAGTGCCAAAACATTGTCCAAAACCAAATATTCATCAAAAAAAGCTAATGGTGTCTAGTGGTCAAGTGCTGGTATTAGCCACTACAGCTTCATGAAACCTGGTCAATCGATTATAGTGGATATCAACTGCAACCAATTGGATGAAATGATGAGGATGCTTGTGATTAAGCAGCTGAGATCGGTCAATAGTGACAGGCCAATCCTTTTGCAAGATAGTGCTCGACCACATGTTGCACAAACAATGCTGCTCAAGGCCGGGTGCGGTGGCTCATGCCTGTAATCCTAGCACTCTGGGAGGATCGCTCGAGGTCAGGAGTTCGAGGCCAGCCTGAGCAAGAGTGAGACCCCGTCTCTACTAAAAAATAGAAAGAAATTATCTAGGCAACTAAAAATATATATAGAAAAAATTAGCCGGGCATGGTGGCACATGCCTGTAGTCCCACCTACTCAGGAGGCTGAGGCAGAAGGATTGCTTGAGCCCGGGAGTTTGAGGTTGCTGTGAGCTAGGCTGATGCCACAACACTCTAGCCCAGGCAACAGAGTGACACTCTGTCTCAAGAAAAAACAAACAAAAAAACCCGCTGATCAAACTACAGAAGCTGGACTTGGAAACTCTCTGTCATCCACCGTGTTCTTCAGATCTTACATCAACTAACTACTCTCTTCTTCCAGGCTTTGGACCACTTCTTACAAGGAAAAAATTCAATTCTCAACAAGCTGTGGCAAACACCTTTTGCGATTTCACCACTACTTGCTCTCCAGCTCTCTAGGCTTCTTTGCTGCCGGCATAAAACAAGTTACTGTTAAGGTAGCAAAACTGTGTCGATAGCTTAGGCGCATACTTTGATTAACTGTACTGCTTCTTGTTTGAGATACTATGAACTACACTGTTGATTCCAAACCGGACATTTCATATTTAATGACCTAGTAAACATATGCTTTATGTAGTTAGATGATAATCTGGGAAGAAAATTAACTTTTAGAAAAGTGTAGCCCTATGGACATTTTCCCCTTCTAACAGATAAAGTCAAAGCACCAAAGGGTTTTCAATTCCTTATTGTCTTGCCAGGTTATGGAGAGGGTTATCCCTGGTGGGAGATAAAATCCGGATCCTTCTCAGCCAGTTGTGGAGGTAAAACATAAACAAAACACAGCACCACAAATTCCTCAGAACACTTCAGAGCACTTCAGACTAAAATAGTAAGAAATGTGACCCTTCAAGTCAGCACCATACTCATTAGTGACAGAACTTAAAGAATGCCCTTACGCTGTCATTTTCTCAATCTGTTGGTTATACTTCCCATCATGGGGTCTAAGCATGGGCAAGCAATGTTTGTATCATACACAGACTATGGAGATAGTGCTACAGGGGAAAAATAATGCAACATGGTAGTACTTTCAAGAGATTGTAATCCAGTTTAGGGTAGTGTGGTACAGAGACAAATCAGAGATCTATATAGATATTAGTATTAAAGTACTAAGACATAAGGTTCAGACAAGTAACAGCAGGTAGAGAAGGGAGAGAAAGGAACACGGTTTTATGAAGAAAAAAATGTGAAAAAATTAGTACAGTGTAAAATGGTACAGAACTAAAGGTGAGTCATGCAAATTACATTATCTGCTGGACTACATGTCATATTCCAATCTCTCTGTGATGTTGTGAGATACATATTTGTCCCCCTTCTGGCCAGGCATGTCTCATGCCTATAATCCCAGCACTTTGGGAGGCTGAGGAGGGAGGATCGCTTAAGGCCAGGAGTTTGAGACCAGCATAGCCAACATAGTGAGACCCCCAGCTCTACAAAAAATAAAAAATTAGCCGGGCATGGTGGCACACACCTGTAGTCCCAGGCTACTTGGGAGGCTGAGGCAGGTGGATCATTTGAGCCCAGGAGTTTGAGGTTGCAGTGAGCTATGATTGTGCCACTGCACTCCAGCCTGGGCAACCTAGCAAGACTCCATCTCAAAAAGAATTAAAGAAAAAGAGGAAATGTTCCATTTCTTATGCTTCCTCCAAGGCTCCTGTGTGCCCCTCATGCCCCTACCAGCCTCATTTTCCCTTTTCCTCAAAAGTACTCATTATCCAGAATATTGTATAAACATTATCTTATTTTATTTTATGTTTTAAAAATATATTCAATAAAAAAATTAAAAATGTATATATTTAAGAGTGTGAATACATACACATAGACACAATGACACAAATACACATATATGAGAAAGATTAAGGAAATGTTAACAGAGAAGTCTGCCATTTGCATTCAAAGTGGAGAACCCACGAGATGACAACACCAAAGCTAACCCATGGCAGCCTCCCCATCCCTAATACCTCTGGCAGGAGGCCAAAACAACAATAACCTTTGCTAGAAATATAAAAAGTTCACATCCTATCAGTTTTCTTTTCTTTTCTTTTTTTTGAGACAGAGTCTCACTCTGTTGCCCAGGCTAGAGTGCTGTGGCATCAGCCTAGCTCACAGCAACCTCAAACTCCTGGGCTCAAGCGATCCTCCTGCCTCAGCCTCCCGAGTAGCTGGGACTACAGGCATGCGCCGCCATGCCCGGCTAATTTTTTCTGTGTGTATTTTTAGTTGTCCATATAATTTCTTTCTATTTTTAGTAGAGATGGGGTCTCACTCTTGTTCAGGCTGGTCTCGAACTCCTGAGCTCAAACGATCCACTGGCCTCGGCCTCCCAGAGTGCTAGGATTACAGGCGTGAGCCACCGCGCCCGGCCCCTATCAGTTTTCTTAACAATTATAATCATCAGTAAAGCTTGGATTGTTTCTCTAACATTTTGGAATTCAATGTATTCGTAGTGTAACTTATCCCTCACAAGTAAGAAATACATGACTATATTAAGTTTAACTGCAGGGATCTGTGAGAGATTTAACTGTGAAAGATAATACTTAGGGCTGCACGGTGGAATTTTTAAAAGACTGATGTGTTAGTTTCCAAACGGCTGAACAGTGAATCATCTGAAATTTAGAAATTAATATTCTTTTTTTAATGCTTCTGGTTAAGACTTATTTGGCTGCAAAGATATTTCACAGGATGAAGATGAACTTTTTTGGTCAAACTTTTCTGCTTATATAGCTAAGTATATATACTATAATTAAATGTAAACTTATATTAGAATTAATTTTTTCCCTTATTACTTGCTCTGTACTGATGGGTGATACACACTACTTTTGTTATTTTGTTGGTTGCTTTTTCCTCTATGAATGTGGCTACTTGGTAATTTATTCCAATTAGTTTTTCCATATTAGTGTTTTATTTATACTGTCTGCATAGAAAATCATTCTAATTTATTTTATATTTTGCCCTTAATACTGAAGTATAGTATTGGTATTTGCTTTTATAATATCACCTATAAGGTGTGGGACTTCATTTACTAATACATTTGCTGGGTTTTGTTGCTTACTAATACCACATACAAGTATAATTGCCAAAAGTAATTATAACAGTTTTTTAGCTATATACTTGCTTTAAAAAAAAATGGTTAATCATAAACTATAGGAATAAAATCATGTTTTTCTCTATAAAGCCACTTTAAAATCATGCTTAATATACACTTAGAGAAAAACAAGTCCTTTAAAAATTGGGATTTATAGCCAGGTAGATTAGTTCCCTGTAGTCCCAGCTACTTGGGAGCCTGAGGCAGGAGATCCCTTGAGTCCAGGAGTACTGCCTGGGCAACTTAGCAAGACCCCATCTCAAAGAAAAAAAAAAAATTGGTATTCATCTTTTATACATGCTATATGTTTTATATTCCGGCAAATACAGTAGTATTTTTTAATATATGAAGAGAAAGGATAAAGATAAATGAGGTAAAGAAAGCATAAAAAAAATTTCTGGAATCAGAAATGGCACAAAGAATTAAAAATATTTTGGGCAGAAAAATGGAAGGAGAGCTCCAAATGCTAGATTAAAGTAACACTTATGATGGAATTAAAGTAGCAACTATGAAGAACAGGAGATTCTTCAATAGTTTATAGTAGCCAATTAAGTACCAGTTTAAGAAACAAAAACAAAAATTTAAGCCCTTTCAGTTCTATCTTTGTAAAATCTTGTATATGTACTCATCTCTCCAATCTCCATGGCCCTTGTTACTCTTAACCTAACTAATCTTCCTGTTTCATGTTACTTAATTTTATACAAAATGGCAGGACTCACCTGACTTTTCACTAAACCTTCTGATGTATACTCTATCCTACTCCTTCTTCCATACCTTTGTTCACATTGCTCCCTTAGGCTAAATGCTCCTCCTTCTGTATACACTCCATTCATTCACTTAATAAATAGTTTTTGGCATCTACTATGTGGAGCATTGTTCTAGGCCTTGGGATACAAGGATGAAACAGCTAAGTCATTACTGACCATCTGTTCTATTGGCAAGAGGAGAGAAATAAGTAAATGAGCTATTCAATTGCAGACAGTAGTTTTTACCAGTAAGCAAAATAGGATAATGTGATGGGTGGTATTACTTTACAACAGGATGGTCAAAGTCCTCTCTAAAGGCATGACACATGAACTGAGACTTGAATGATCTAGAGCCCCATGTGCCATTAGAGGGGCTTTGGGAAAGTTTTATTATTTATTTATTTATTTTGAGACAGAGTCTCACTCTGTTGCCCTGGCTAGAGTGCCATGGTGTCAGCCTAGCTCACAGCAACCTCAAACTTTTGGGCTCAAGAGATCCTCCTGCCTCAGTCTCCCGAATAGCTGAGACTACAGGCATGCGCCACCATGCCCGGCTAATTTTTTCTATATATGTTTAGTTGTCCAGATAATTTCTTTCTATTTTTAGTAGAGATGGGGTCTCGCTCTTGCTCAGGCTGGTCTCGAACTCCTGACCTCAAGCGATCCTCCCGCCTTGACCTCCCAGAGTGCTAGGATTACAGGCGTGAGCCACCGAGCCCAGCCTTTGGGAAAGTTTTAGACATCAGGTAACTCCCTCTTCCAAGTCTCTGATAGATATTTTTATACAGTTTATGATACTTAGTTTCACCACTTCACCATAACTTCTGTACATGTCTGACTCTAATCTTGAGAAAGGGATCCCACTTTATATTCCTCAAAGAAATATGGGACGTCTTGCATTAAAAAGTATTCATATATTTGCTGATTGTATCTGTAACAGCTAAAGTGAATAACTAAATGATGAATTTATCAGTATCTCTGGGAAGTGGGACTCGGAGGAAAGAGGTACTATTACTTTACCTTCTGTAATGCTTGAATTTTTAAAAACATGTAGTTTTAATTATTAAGACAAATAGCAATGACTAATATGTATGAGAAACATGGCCTTAATAGTTTTCAAATCATAGCACAGTAAGTAACTTCTGCGGTGTGTCTCCTTCCTTAAAAGAACAATAGCCCCTCAGATTAACACGGTTCATGCAAAGTATGAAACCATTCACTTTGGTCAATCAGTTTGTCAATTAATTCACCTAAATATATTTCAGAAGACTAGTTTTGGGGTTTTGAAAAAATTACTTTGAACTGCTATACCTTAGATAAAATATTTTCCAAGGACAAAGCAACTGGGTCAAATAGTTTAAGTTATAGATTAAATTAAAAATTTTATACCTTAAATATGCTGAATATTAAACACTATAAGCAGAACTACATTTACAAAGAGAATAATATCACCCAGCAGACTGAAATGTGAGGGATCTGCTGATCAGCAGCGCCTTCTACAAGGGAAGCTAATCAGATGGTTACTTATTGAATATGGATAGTATCTGTTGTTTTTTCCTTAAAAACAAAAGAAAAAAAAAGCAAAACAAAGGCAATGCTCTGCTGTTGGAGAGGGGGAAGCAAATGTAAGTCATCTACTAGCCAAGTGAAATGGTATTAAAGTTAGTTTATCATATGTGCTCCTTAAGTTTTGAGGCATTATAAATAAGCACAAGAAATGATCATGTTAGAAGTATATAGTTGGCAACTGCTAAAACTACTACTACTAACCTGAATCGTTTGAGGTGTAGTCTGAGAACCTGAGGTAGGTGGCATATCATAAGCTGTTTCTGGGCTTCTGTGAGTACAACTGGTTTTGAGGAAAACCTTCTACGCTTTGCTGTAATATTAAAGAAAGAATGAAAATCAAATTTAAAAATACAAGAAAAAGATGAGTAAACACTTTAATTAATTCAGTCATGAACTAATAAAATATCTATTGTGTTACAGGCATTGTATCGTGCTAGAGATACAGACATGGGCTGTATCTCAAGAAACTTGTGATCTAATTGAAGGGAAAAAAAAAAAGAACAAAACCGGATGAGCTAGTCAAGTCAGACAGATAAACAAGTATATGATTTAATAATAACCTTGCAAATAAGGCAACAGAATGAAGTATACTGCTACGATATTTAAAAATGGACTTGGCTATGCCAATTAATAGGAAAAAGTTAAAATGCTCCCTAAATATACTTTAATATACAGGGGACAGGGGTCCTGACTGCCCAGAACACCCCACCACCCTTCCTGGGGATCTACCCCAGCCCTGGTTGATGGTCTAAGAAAGCAGGTCTTCACCAGCTCTGCATCTGAGGCCTCCCTCACTCTGGTGCTTTGCTTTTGTTCTTTTGGCAACAGATCTTAGACAAGTGGAACTTGGGATTCTTCTTGTTGTCCCCTCAGAGGTCTGTCTGTGGATTGTGACCTGCAGCTTCTGGCAGGCCACTGGCTATCAAAGTTTGCTCCTGATGGCCAGGAGCTACCCTTCAACTCAGTAGTTCCCCAACATTTTTGGCTCCAGGGACCAGTTTCATAGAAGACAATTTTTCTATGGACTGGAGGGTAAGGGGAGGATGGTGTTGGGATGATTGAAACACATGGCATTTATTGTGCAAACCTCTCTGCTAATGATGATTTGTATTTGCAGCCACTCCCCAGTGCTAGCATAACCACCTCAGATCCACCTCAGATCATCAGGCATTAGATTCTCATAAATAGCACACAACCTAGATCTGTCGCATGTGCAGTTTACAGTAGGGTTCACGCTCCTGTGAGAATCTAATGCCCCCACTGATCTGACAGGAGACAGAGCTTATGTGGTGATGGAAGTGATGAGGAGCAGCTGTAAACACAGATAAAGCTTTGCTCCCTCACCAGCCGGTCACCTTCTGCTGTGCAGCCTAGTTCCTAACAGGTCATGGCCCAGGGGTTGGGGACCACAGCTTCAACTTGTACCTCAGCTGACTCTAGCCACAGCAGCTGCTTTTCATGTAGGAGGTAGAATCAGTCCATCATGAGGCTGTGCTCTAAGCCACCTCCACTGGCCACCAAAAGCCTTTCTTCCAGGACTATACCCCTGAGATCCAGGTATCTGGCTGCTGCTGAAAGTGTCCTGTATCTATCTGTGGATTGTCTACTACAACGTATGGTTCAAGTGTAGCTAGACAGGGGATGTAACTCCTTGACTTATAATTTTAAGCATTTGCCTTTATGTATTAAAGCAGGTCTCTTAGGCCTGTATTTGGTATCCCCAGTAGAAATATAAACAAACTTTGTATAAAAGTATATTTTATATTCATATTTGTCTACTCCCAAATTAGGTGATGAAAGCATCTGTGACTATTCACATTTATGTCTGAGAAAAAATACTTCATCATAACTTTAAAAAAGGTTTATTTTTTCTAAAACCTTATAACTCTTAGGCTACTTATTATATAATAGAGTTCACATTAGATAGCACTCAGAAAAAAATGTTAGTTTAAGTTGTTCTAGAAAACCATCAACTGATGAGACATTTTTTCAATGTTGGAACATCCAATATTTTACATTACTTTGAAAGTTTAGTATCTAAAGCTCTAGAATCTTTTTTTATTGGTTTTTAGAAACATGGTCTCACTCTGTTGCCCAGGCTGGAATGCAGTGACACAATCACAGCTCATTACAGCCTCAAACTCCTGGGCTCAAGTGATCCTCCTGCCTCAGCCTCCTGAGTAGCTGGGACTACAGTGCATGCC
>JAQIFY010004750.1:0-11538 GCA_028533085.1 Varecia variegata | reverse complement strand
ATAATCAAATTTTAATTATTATATAAAATACGGTATATGTCCAAGAAACTTGTTATTCTAGATTTCAAAACAGAATGTTATAAATACAAACTTGTGAAAATAATTAGGTTAGAAAAATATCATGTGAGGTGCAGTATCCTTTAAGAGGAATTAAAAATGACTGATTTTATATGATTACCAGTTTTGGACCTGCCCTTTTGTTTTTGAAAGCTTGATTTTTTTAAATAAATTTAAATATTTGTCCTAAAATAATAACTTACTCTGAAACATTCAGGGAAAAATAGAAACAAGTAACAAAAACTATATGAAAAGTTTTTCTACTTGATTGTGATATTTAGTTTTCATGCCCTATAGTTTATTTAGGCATTTCTTTAACAGAATGATCCTTTTAAAATATAAATCTGATCATGTCATTTTTCTTTAAAGATTACAATGGTTTCCCATTATACTTAAAATAAAACTAAGATCTCTATCAATAGTCCAAGAAAGAATGTCGGAAAATTTTCAAAGTGTTTTGGTTGTCCTATGCACTATACCCCAACTTCACTGAGGAAAATAAGAGAATAATACATTTTGAAATGCATGGGAAAATATCACACCACAAAGAATTGCTCTGAATATTTCAGTACTTACTAATATCTAGATTAGACCTTAATAACAATTTTTCATTTAATGGTAAATTATTTTATAATTTCTGAGAAGATAAAAATTAGGCAAATCAGGTGAAGTTGGGGCTGTGTTTTCACAGTAACTGCATCAAAGAAATGGAAATTTACAAATTACCTGACAAAAATTCAAAATAATGATCCTAAGGATACTCAGAGAGACACAAAAGAATGCAAACAGACAATTCAATAAAATAAAAAAAAATCATGATATGAATGAAGAACTCAAAAAGGAAATTAAAAAGTATCTTGAGACAAACAACAATGGAAACACAACATATCAAAACCTATGGGATGCAGCAAAAGCAGTTCTAAGAGGCAAGTTTATAGTAATAAATGCCTACATTAAAAAAGAAGAATCTAAATAAATATAACATTATGCCTCAAGAAACTAGAAAGATAAAAACAAACTAAACCCAAAACTAGCAGAAGAAAGGAAATAATAAAGATGAGAATGGAAATAGATCAAATACAAAAGAGAAAAAACATAGAAAAATGAACAATACCAAGAGTTTGTTGTTGAAAAAATAAATAATAACAACAAACCTCTACCTATATGTACTAAGAAAAAAAGAGAAAAGACTCAAATAAATAAAATCAGAAATTAAAGTTTAGACATTATAACAAGTGCCTCAGAAATAAAAATAATAAGGGATTACTATGAATAATTATATGCCAACAAATTGGAAATTTGTAAATTCCTAGAAAAATATAGCCCACTAAGGTTGAATCAGGAAGAAACAGAAAGCTTGAACTGAACAATAACATTTAAAGAGAGTAAAGAAGTAATTTAAAACCTTCCAAAAAAAAAAAAAAAGGAAAAAAGTTAAAAAGGCACAGGACCAGATGGCTTCAGAGCTCAATTCTACTAAACATTCAAAGAGTTATTAAAAATACTTCTTAAACTCTTCCAAAAAATAAAGCTGGGGGGAATAATTCTAAACACATTTTACAAGGCCAGTATCACCTTGGTACTTGAGCCAGTCAAAGACACTGCAATAAAAATATTAATAAAACTACAGGCCAATATCCCTGATGAACAATCATGCAAAAACCCTCTACATAATATTAGCGAACTGATTTCAACAACACATCAAAAAGAGTATAGATCACAATCAAATGGGATTTATCCCTGGTATGTAGGCCTGGGTTTAATGTACACAAATCAATCAATGTGATGTGTCACATTAACAGAATGAAAGATAAAAAACACATAATCATCTCAACACAGAAAAAGCATTTGACAAAGGTCAGCATTCTTTCTTGATAAGAACTCTTAAAAATTTAGATATAGAAGGAAAGTTCATCAACATGAATAAGGCCATTTATGAAAAACCCACAGCTGACATCATAATTAACAGGAAACAACTGACAGCTTTTCGACTAAGATCTGGTGGTACAAGGTGGACATGCCCCCTCTTGCCACTACTATTCAACATAGTACTGGACAAAACTCAACTCAAAATGGATCAAAGGCCTAAATATAAGACCTGAAATCATAAAATTCCTGGAAAAGAACGTGGGAAAAATCTTGACATTGGTCTTAGCAATACTTATTTTGGATGTCGCACCAAAAGCTCAGGCTACAAAAGCAAATGTAATTAAATGGGACTATGTCAAACTAAAACTCATCTGCATAGCAAGCAAAACAATAAACAAAATGAAAAGGCAACCTGTAGACTGGGAAAACATATTTGCAAACCACATTTTTGATAAGGAGTTAATATCTAAAACTTGCAAAGAATCCTTAATACTCGATAGCAGAAAAACAAAAGCTGAAGTAAAAATGAGCAAAGAACATAAACATTTTTCCAAAAAAACATAAAAATAGCAACAGGTATACGTAAAGGTGCTCAAAATCACTAATAATTAGGGAAATACAAATCAAAACCACTATGAGAGATCAGCTTACATCTGAAAGAATGTCTATTGTCAAAAAGAGAAGATGTAACAAACGTCAGCAAGGGTATAGGGAAAAGGGAGCCCTAGTACCCTGTTGGTGGGAACGCAGGTTGGTACAGCCATTATGGAAAACAGTATGGAGGTTTCTAAAGAAATTAGAACTTCAACTATGACATGACCCAGCAATCCCTCTTCTGGGTGTGTACATAGGAGAAGAAATCATCAACTCTTAAAGATACCTGCACTCTTAGGTTCATTGCAGCATTATTCACAACAATCAAAATATGTAAATAACCTAAATGTTCATCAATGGACAAATGGATAAAAAATGGTTTATACAAATATTGATTCAGCCTTAAAAAAAGGAGATCCTGCCATATGCCATAACATGAATGAACCTGGAAAAGTAAATAAGCCAGACACAGAAAGAAAAATATTGCATGAGCTCACTCATATGTGGAATCTAAAAAAGAATAAAAAAGTTCAAATACACAGAGAGAGAGAGAGAATAAAACAGCTGTTACGAAAGGCAGGGAGGGGTGTGCCGAGAATATGGGGAGATACTGATTAAAGGATGTGTGCGGGAGTAGCAAGTTTAGAGATCTAATGTACAACATGAGGACTTAAGTTAATAAATTGTATTGTATTAGGTTTTTAAAAAATAATTATATTTTAGTCTTCCTTGTCAAAAAAATGGTATGTGAGATGATAAATATGTTCATCTGCTTCACTATAGTAACCATTTTACTATCTATATGTGTCTTACATCATGTAGTAAACAAATATAAACACTAAATTTTTTTACAAAAAAGAGTATGTGAGAGTGATAATAGGAAAAAGGGTATAAACCTTGTTCTATTATAAAATGAAGAATTAAGAAAGTGTGATATCAAAGAACATAAACAGAAAAATTAGTAATCAATTGATCATTTTATTATTTTTAGTCCATATGAGTTGATGGAAATAATACATGTTCTTTCTCAGGGAATGTGCCTGATATTCATACTACATGCCCATATCATGAAGGGATAATTTGGTTATCTGGAAGACTTTGGAAAACATAAAGAAATGAATAGATAGATAGATAGTACAGTTTATTTGAAAAAAGGAAGAAAAGGAGAAAGGGAAGAAGGAAAGAAAAAAGGACAACATTTATTATTAAAGAGGAAGAAAAAATACTCCACATTTTGTTTCTTCACTGATCTCAGCTAAAAATGAGCATCTATGTCACAATAATATTTCAAAGTGTCCACAACAGGCTTTCTAGCACATAATAGTGCTAAAAATGTGCTGTTCTTGTACTATAACATTAAGCTTTTAACATTTTACTATTAAAATGTTTTAAAGTTATGTTGTAATAATAATTAAAGTTTATTAAAATTTTAAGTTTATTCTTCTTAACAGAATATTTGTGATAGTGATATTTGCCTTCACTCTCAGCTTAGGTCAGGGAACAGGATTTGGGCAACAAATTCAGAGGAAATAGAAATAAAAACACAACCGTACTTAACAATGTCACAGAACATAGGCCCCTGTTTTGACAGCATGGAGTAGAAAAATGAATTAGCATATTTAAGAAAATTTTTGCATTTTCTTACATAATCTGTGTGTTGAAAAACCCCTTTTGATGTATCCAAATTTATTTTTGTCACTCACTGCCTCTTTAAAATATACTTAGGCAATTTTCTACTCACTTACAAATAAAACTTGTTCTAAAGATACTTTAAATTGTAATCATAGACACAATTCACTAATTAGAATGTTCAATCCAAGACATTCATTACAACTCTGAATTTGGATTTAATAGCATATTTTAACCCATTAACGCCAGCCTGTTTCAGGCTGCAAGCCTTCAGGATTAAAAATGGCTATGGTTGGCTTTTCTATTTATTCATGTAAAGGTTTCTCATAAAAAATTCCCTTCCTTGCCTTTTTTTCTATGCTGTTTTCACATTAATGACAGTTCTTATTTTAGCCATCATTCAGCTCTAGGGGCCTGACATATATTTTGAGAGAGTTTCTTTCCGGAGTTCCTCTGAAGCTAGCTGTTTCTCTTCTGTGATTCTTTTGACCATGGCAAATTAATCTATCTCCTCTCTCTCTCTCTATTTTTTTTTCTTTATTTTAGAGACAGGGTCTCCCTCTGTCACGCAGACTGGCATGCAGTGGCCTGAACTAACCTCTATTTTACGTGGTCTTTGGCCACTCTTTCCTGAGCTCTGGGTATGCACCTTCAGCTTTTTACTGCTGAGTTCCCCCATGACTCCAGGTGGCGCTATTGGACAGAAATCAGGATGGCCTGCCATTTGCACAGTTCAAATCCACTAAGTGAGAACCATACCAGGCATCCATTGTTATGGCATACCCAGAGAGTGTAGGTGCACCCCAAAGCTGCACAATTCTCCAAAGAGTTACATTAAGTCCTTTATTCTTGTGCAAGAGTTTCAAGGTGGGAGTTAGACTCTATTCCGTGCTGCTTTCCAGATGAAGGAATAACATATTAAGCTCTCCAGAGATCCCTGTGAGAGTCCACACTCCACAAGAATGTTTGAGTCCAGGGATCAGACCCTCCTCTCTGAACGAGGAGAGAGAATGAATATCACATATTTTTATTCACAGGTATCTTCCTTTTAATATCTTCTCCCTTCAAACCCTCTCTTATCTCTTACATGCTTGAGGTGAGAGGATTCCAAAACCTGAGACCAATTTGTTATTATTATTTTATATTTTCTTTGTAGATTCTGAACATGATAATTTAGCCCCGGAATTTCATGTCTACCGTATGTTGTAGTCATATATGAAATCTCAAAATTAACAAGTTGCTATACTTCCAAAAAATTAGTAATAGTGAAATGAAACTGGCTTCATAAGACATCTTGTATATGTAAATACATTCAGATGCACTTATATGAAGCATTTGAGCAAGAAAATGCCAGGAGATTAAAGGAAGCATGAAAGAATCAGGCACAGACAAGAAGAGACAATCTGTTTCTGACACTTAGGATACTGGAATAGGTTGTCTGCTGAAAGAGAGCAATTCTGCAGATATAAAGTAGTTTCCTGTAGGATTTGTTTATTTATTCATTCATGCATAAAAGAAAAATGAATATCTTATATGTACCAATCTAGGTGTAGTGAGTTGGAATCCTGTACAAGAGTACCAAACATTAGTCAGATTTCACAAAATTATTAATAGTAATCATAACTTTCTAATGAAAAGTTCACATAATATCTTCCAAGTCTTCTTAGAAAAATTTAAAAGTTCATTGTAAAATGTTTAGTGTGGGAGCATAAGCACGGCTTTCTTTTTGGTATGCTACTTAGTATTATTGTTTTAGTTTCCTTTCAGTAAGTCATAGCTGAGATTTGACAAGTGAAGTTTTTATTCTATTAATTATTATTTACTCAAATTTTCAAAGGAGAATTCAAGTCAACAGAAATAGAGCATTTTGAAAATTACCGGATCTTTTTAAGATACAATTGGTTGGTCTCAAATCGTTCAACTAGTCATAGTTTTTAAGAAAAAAATATCTTTAGCTGTCTTTCAGTGATAACAAATTATTTAATCATAAAGTTAATTAAATATACACAAATATGAAATTAGTAATAAACTCCCTATTATATCATTTATACAACAAAACCAGAAAGTTACAAATTAAATATAAACATTAAAATACTGATGAATTTAGATGATAAATTAACATAATATCATATGAAGGTTTGATGGTTTGCCAAAAGTAACTCACCACTTAAAATACAAAATCATTGTATTTTAGTTCAGTTTTTGATTTCAATATACTTACTCTAGGGTCTAGTATGTGATGATTCCATTCTTGAATTAGTTTTAATTTTTTTATTCAAACTACTCTAAAATTTGAGTTCATACATTGTGCCATGAGGTCCCATGGTCTTGGTTTAGCAAGAAAACATCGTTTACTTATTTGTTGACCTCTGTTCTTTTCTCATTAACCTGAAACCATTAAAAAGTAACATGATTTGTCGACTCAACAAATCGTAAACCTAGAAGTAAATTCACTTACTAAACTCATACTATAACGTAGCCATTATAGCTATAATTAACTATGTAGTTCTAAGGTAGTCATTGAAATGATGCAGTACATACTACTATGGGTTTTTTAACCTTGTAATTGAAGTAAATACATATATTTAAAAATTTCTCAGGGTAACTACTAAGAAGGAAGAGAAAGAAGAAGAGGAGCAGGAGGCAAAAGGGAAGAAGGAAGAGAAGTAGAGAAAACTTTCAGTACCTTCAGGAATATGTGACTCTGAAAAGCAGGGATTTAGACCTTGTGTAACTTTGTACTGTAACATTAGTTTATAAAACAGTATTTGATTTTATATTAGGTTATACAACCAATGTATTCCTTTTTAGTTTTATTACTTATTTTGAATATTTGATATATATATAATATATGACATGCATATAAGTTATGAAGCATAAAAAGTGCCTGAGAACCTATACACATCTTAAGCACTGCAATATTATAATCACTCCTCCCTCTGACACGTTCCTCATTCATTATTCTAAGTCTCTGCCACACCCCCATCCAGACGTATCACCATTCCAAATTTTGAACTTATCATTGCCTTATGATTTGGAGTTTCATGTTTATATTTACACAATATATTGCCTAGTTTTAATTAGTTTTCATGTTTTAAAAATGATACTATAATATAGTATATGATATTTCATGGTTTATTTTTCAGTCATTTACTTATTGCTCACTCACTTTGTTTAGTTTACCTTTTATCTCCTTATTTAGTTCAAAGTTACTAAATTCATATTTATTTCTTAAAATTTCACCTTTGAAGTCCTTGGGAGTCTAAATCTGTTCTTGCTTCCCTCCCCCCACACCCCACACACAAATTCTCACTCATGCTGAGAGAAAGAGCAAGAGAGTGAAAGAATGGTGATATTTCACTAAGTTCATTATTTAGTAATTTATAATTTGTGGAAACTTAAAGCCTAAATTAATGACGTTTCCTTCCAGTGAGAATGTTCTTTTTTTTGTTCTAGGATCAGGAGTGTGCTTCTGATATGGGACCCTCCATGGCCCATGGTCTTGCCTCCCAACTACAGTACTAACATTGACACTTGTCTATCCTCCATGCCACAGAGAAGCCTACATCCCCATAAGCTAAGTCCTATTTTTGTCCACTCATAGTTTTCTATAGTGGGGTGCAAGCCCCCAAAATCCATGATATATATATTTTATGCAGAATTTACTTTTTTCACTATGAGTAAGCCTACAAAATATCTCATCTGGAAATGTGCTAGAAGCAGGCACCATAACCTACCTGGTTATGGCATTTTTATCTGTTTATTTTTATTTCATATATATATATATATATATATATAGCACATTGGAATTTATTTTTTCAAACAACTAAGCATTTTCACATGAACAGAGAACAATGAACATAAAATCGTGAGATTTTAATGAATTGCCTGTTGTTTCACACTAACTGACATTGTTTCACACTGACATTCATTTCAAAATTTATTACAAAACTGTATATCAATCAAATAAATTATATATGCCACTTTAAAACAATCATATAAATATCTCCTCATATTATTGAGTTTCTCTGGTTCATTTAGCCTTTTTTTTTATGAGGTAGGTGGTTTGGGAGTCAAAGAATAGCTTCTGATTTTAGTTTTGAGATCCCTTTGTCTCATCACATAATTTGCACAGCAGGAGATAATCAACCTCTTATTGGTGGTGTCACATGAGTTTGAATTAATAATATATAAAATATATATTAGTTTACACTAGAAGATTCCAATTACCAAAATTATGGCATTCTCTACTCCCTTGTACTGTTCCTTTTATTCAAGATATTTAAAAGTCAAGTTATTAACAATAGAACTCTTTTGACAGAGGTGGATACCTAACCTCAATTTAACCAATATAAATCCCCAGAATAAGAATATATAATTAGGATGAAATTCATATAAATTGTCATGGAATGAAAGATATTGGTCCAGGGGAGCTCTGTGGTAGCCAACTTCTATTAACTATGAAAATAGAGGAACAGAGAAGATTAGAGAGTAGAAAGATTAAAGCAGCAGAAGAGAAAGGAAAGCGAAAGACAGAAGTGTGATTCTAAGTGCTTTTATAGCATCGTTCCAATTTCTTCCTTAGTATCTCCTGTCCTTGTGTTCCATGAGATGCTACTATGCCCCTAAAAATATATATATATATATTTTTACTCTTTTGCCTTTTATTTTTTGAATTTATTCTATTATTTGCAACCGGAGAGCTTGACTAATTTTAATCTAAGCTTTCAATAAATGCATACAAAAGAAATTTCACTACTAGCACAATTATTATTCCTATCAGATCCACTGTGTGACTCGGCGCAAGTTACTTATTCTGTTTTGTGTAAAATGCGAGTAATAGTATTTCTACCTTTTGTACCAATTAATACTTATAAGATGCTTATTACAGTGCCTTGAACATAATAAGCACTATGTAATTGTTGACTCTTGTTTGTATCCTGTCCATTTTTTAAGAATTTTAAATTTGCCACTTACATATCATATGAAACTGGGAGCATACAGTCCATTTGATGGGACTGGCTTCTTTTTTAATAGAATTGTTTAGCTATTTTTTTTTTTTTTTTTTAGGAAAGAGAGAGGGGAAAAAGAAAAATTTAAATAATTTCCTATAAATTAGTGTTTATCACACAGATGAATAACCTACTTTTTAAAAAGAAAGTTTAAAGTAAATCATTTTAAAATTTTTTTTGGCCACATTTCAGGTTGCTGTTCCTAACATGTACCACATTATCATTTTGTAAATAAACCAAGTAACTCTCAATAGTCATAGTCATATTCTTGAGAAGTATCAATCTCTAAATGGTCACAATTTCTCTCTGTGGTTTTACTGTCAACACGACCTACTGCTTTAATATGAAAAGCCGTTTGAAATGAACACAGTTCACTATTAATGAAATGTGTAGTTAGGGTCACAGTAATTTCTTGTCTGCAGTGAAGTGCTTCCTTTAAATTCTTAGCCTTCTCTTGAAGAACTGATGTGTTCAGCTTTAAATAATAAACTAAACTGTTCTCTCTTGTGTCAGAACGTAGGCCAGGTGGCCAGAAAGATAACATGACAACTTTAGGAAGGAATTTCCTACCCCTTCATACCTTATGAACTAATTCTTTCATTCCTTTTCAAATGCTGGCAAGCAAAGGAAGAAGGTTCTTATAAAAGGATGGGGGGAAAAACTAGATTTCAATTCATTATGACAAATTTATAAGTGAAAATAGCCATATATTTCCAAAACCAAAACAAGGTCCGCCTCTTTAGTTTTTTTTATGGAAAAGCTCAAGAATATATATATGTATGTATATGTGCACATTTCCCCTGAATAAGCAAGGTGAACAGTAGAACCAGAGGTTCTATCTCTAAACTGTTAAGAGGAAAATGAGAAACGGGATGATGGTTATCACCACTGGAGTAAAATTTAAAATTACTGGGGAAAAACTAAAGTATATAAAATAGATTTATGTGATGTATTAACGTTATTTTTCTCCAAAGAAAGTTGCTTGGGGTTTTGTGAATTTAGCCCTAGTTGCTATTTGCAATCTTATTGGTAGATTTGTTGTCACACTTCTAACATTTCTCTAGTGGGGATGCAAGAATTACTCCTCTTCTGTAGAATACTGTCTGAAAATTGAGCGTGTCCAAGGCTATCCTAGTTGTTCAGTTTGCACCTGGTCTGCTTGGACTATGAATCAGTAGAGTACCACCCAGAAGTTGGGAACTATCTTAGTTTTCTATTGTTGTTTTAACAAAACGTCACAAACCTAGTGCCTGAAGACAAAACACATTTAGTACCTTGTAGTGCTGTAGTGTCTGACACAGGTCTCACTGGATTAGAATCAAGGGAGAGGTAGGGCTGTGTTCATTGCTGGAAACTCTAGGAGAGAATCTGTGTCCTTGTCTTTTCCAGCCCCTGGAGGCTGCCCTTAAGCCTTTGCTCGTGGCCCCCTTCCTCCACCTGGTAAAGGGCAGTTTGAATCCTCACATTGTATCATTCTGACCTCCTTTTCTGCATTTCTCTTCCAATTTTAAGTGGTAACATCTCTCCCAGCCAGGATTATCTTGGATAATCTCCTTATGTTAAAGTCAGCTGTTTAGCAAACTTAATCCCACCTGCAACCTTAATTCCCTTTTGCCGCAGAACATGACACATTTGCAGGTTCCTGGGATTAGGATGTGGTTATCGTTGGGGCCAGTGGGTACATTATTCTGTTTACTACAGCGGCTATATTTGCTTTCTGTGTTGTTTAGCTTGTATTGTTCAATGCTAATTTTCATTAAAAAAGATATTCAATTTAATAACTAAATGTGTCAGCTTTAGGTAAAATAAATGTCTCTACTTACGGATATATAATAGAAACATTACTTGATATTCATGTAAGAGACTGGTTATTGTCAATATAAAGATAAAATAATTATTGAAAAAACTATCTGTTTTATTTCAAAGTGGAATGAGTAACAAAATGTGGATCCAATTTACTCTATTTATTGAAAACCAAAAAAATGAATGTCATATGTAATATTCATTATTCCTGTGATGAACTCAGGTTCATAATTTTAGAAACAACCAAGCAAATTGTGAACATGGTCACACGATAAAACTAAACAGGGTGGTTTAAAGATGTACAGGTATGGGCCGGGCGCGGTGGCTCAGGCCTGTAATCCCAGCACTCTGGGAGGCCGAGGCGGGTGGATGGTTTGAGCTCAGGAGTTCGAGACCAGCCTGAGCAAGAGCCAGACCTCGTCTCTACTAAAAATAGAAATAAATTATATGGACATCTAAAAAATATATATAGAAAAAAAAAATTAGCCGGGCATGGTGGTGCATGCCTGTAATCCCAGCTACTCGGGAGGCTGAGGCAGGAGGATCGCTTAAACCCAGAAGTTTGAGGTTGCTG
>JAQIFY010004749.1:0-11539 GCA_028533085.1 Varecia variegata | reverse complement strand
GTACATGTGGTGCTTATTTTTCCATTCTTGGGATACTTCACTTAATAGAATGGGTTCCAACTCTCCCCAGGAGAACCAAAGAGATGTCGTATCATCGTTGTTTCTTATAGCTGAGTAATACTCCATGGTATAAAGATACCACATTTTACTAATCCATTCATGGATTGATGGAGAACAACCTGGCTCTTTTTAATATTCACTATGGAGGCAGGGAGTAAGAGCATGAAACCACTTCTTAGCTAGCACCATGATGTATTTTATCTTGGCCTGGCATCTCATTTTGATGATGGATATCTATCATTTTAGGATCTCAGGCAAAGGTTTGATTTCAATATTTTGTTAAATGTGCATACCCTCGCATCTAAAAATTCAGTCTAGAGAAATTTTCAAACAGGCACAAGAAAATATTGCAAGGGACTTCATTAAAATAGTGCTTGCAACAGAAAAAAAATTAGAAGATAACAACTTAAGTGACACTAGATAAAGAAATGGATTAATAAATTCTAGCTATCCAAATAATGGAGTACTTACTATACAGCAGTGAAACTGAATGGCTAACTCTCAAAAATATAACATTGAATACAAAAAGCAAGTTGGATATATGCAGCATAATATCATCTATTTAAGCATTAGAAACCCCACAGAAAACAACATATGGTAGTTTTGAAGACACACATTAAATATAAACATAGAAATGTTACATACTAATCTCTAGGAAAGGAGAAAGGAATAAAGAGTATCTTTGGGCTGGGCGTCATGGCTCACGCCTATAATCCTCGCACTCTGGGAGGCTGACACGGGAGAATCGCTTGAGCTCAGGAGTTAAAGACCAGCTTGAGTAAGAGCGAGACCTCATCTCTACTAAAAGTAGAAAAATTAGCCAGGCATCCTGGTGCGCATGTGTAAGTCCCAGCTACTCAGAAGGCCGAGGCAGGAGGATCACCTGAATCCGGGAGTTTGAGGTTGCTGTGAGCTAGGCTGACGCCACGGTACTCTAGCCTGGACAACAGAACGAGACTCTGTCTCAAAAAAAAGAAAAAAAAGAGTGTCTTTAAAGAAGACAGAAAGTAATCTTTAAACAAATATGATAAAAAATTTACATTTAATAATTTAGTTTTCATTTTAATTTAATTAATAATATAACAATTAATATAAGTTAATAATATAATTTCATAAATTAATTCCTTTAAATTTAATAAAATGTTACATTTAATCTTGGTATTTTAAAAAATGATTTTATAGTACTTTTGAAATTATTCACAATTAATAAATTTTAGAAAATATAATGAATGGGATGTTGTAGAAAGCTATAAACTATTGGTTCCTAAATATTTTAGTATGAAGACTACTATTTAGCATAAAAATATCACTCCTTATTAATTATAGCCACACCCCTATACCTTTGAATAATATTGGTGCTGTGGTATGAAGTAATAATATTCATTCCATTTCTGAGCAATGAATGACGTCAACTGAGTAGGAGCCATTTGTCCTAGAGATATCAAATATTTAACTTTTTCACTATGTATCAATGGTTTTTTTTAAGCTGGGCACATTTGAAATTATATTCAAAATGTAAATATTCTACTCTGAATTTATTCTATTTCATTCTCTCCATGGAGATTCCCCACCAGCTCCTGAGGAGTCAAGCCCTGGGAAGTGTCAATTATTGGGTCACAGTTGTTCCTTCCTCACCTGGGCAGCAGGCCCCTCCCTCCTCTCTGCCAGCATCTGCATCAGCTGGTACCAGGCCCTCGGTGCCCACTGGTCTCCAGGGCAGGGTGTTTTCTGTGTATTTGTGGGCTTCTCTCTATTCATTTTCAGATCATTGAAGGCAAACAGGGCAGATCTTGGCCAAAACTATGATTTTAGCAAAAATTATTTGCAGAGTCTTCAACTGTTTCCTTTTAATTCACTTCAGACTGTTCAGTTCAGCCTAACAAGCATTTATTGAATATCTATTATGTACCAGGAACTTTGCCAGGTCCTGGCAGTAAAAGAAATGATTAAGATATAACTCCTGCCTGCAAGACTGGAGTCTGGTCACCACCGACCTGTTTCCAACTTGAACTTTGAAAACCGGGGAGATCTGATATTGGTCCACTGTGTTTCTCTTCTGAGCCCAGGCTCATATTTTTGGCTGCTGAGTAAATCTTTGTCCTAGATGTTTCCGAAACCAAACATGTTCATATTTTTTTCTCTTCTTTTCATATTCCTTCTCTTTCTGATTTCTCCGTTTCTTTCTGACTTGGCTTGAAACCTCAAAGTTCAATCCTCCCCCCTTATTCCATCAATAACTAGTTAAGGGTGGCAGTTATTTTCCATTCCCACTGCTGCTATTGGTATTAATACTTAGGCTCTTGCTACCTCAATTCTAGACTACCCTACTTGCCTCTTAATTGGTCTCCGTGACTCTATTTTCTCCTTCTCTGATCCATCCTATTATTGTTGGCAGACTGGTCTTCCTAAAATATCCTATTAATCACGTCACATCACTGCACCCAAACCTTCAGTGACTCCCTGGTGATGAAAGGGTCAAGTCCGTAATTCTGCAGTAATCACTGTGCTGCATTCTTCATTTCCTACCTTATCTCTGTGTGTTCAGCTCCTCGAACTTCACCTTCAGGTAAACTCAGTGCTATTGTTCATAGCTGAATGAAGCAGAAGAAAGACTACTGCAAAGTTTATTTGATTATAGTTTTGAACTGTTCACATTTAGTAGTCAATATTTTTGCTTTCGTATCACATATCTCTGTACATATTCAGTATGGTTGTCTTACAGCAGTGGTTCTCAATCTAGAGTGTACATTGACATGATCTAGGAGCTTTAAAGAATACAGATTCTTGGGTCCCATTCTCAGAGATTCTGAATTATCTGGTCTGGACATCAGGATTTTAAAAGTTCGCAAGTGAATCTCATGTACTTCCTAGATTGAAAACTTCTGGTTTCTGGGGATGGTTTCTGTGCACTAAGCTTTGCCAGTGTTGTAGCACAGAACAAATAACAACAGCAGCAGCAAAACAAGTTGATGAAAGATTTGTTGGCTACTTGTGTGCTGTAATTTAGGGATTAACCTGGTATTAGGCTCGCTTTGCTGTGTTGCGGGCCTGGAAATCTTACAGGTGACTGCCTTCCTTAACACACAATTTAAAGTAAAAAAACCTAGGCTTCTAAAAGCATCCTCCGAGGGGGTGGGTTTATACTCTAATTTGGATGCTGCGTTTTCCATCACCATAGGAGGTCTTTAAGAAAAAGACAAATAGAAGCTCTCACATTACCGTCTTGGGCAAATGAATCATGTTCTAATTGCAGAGTTTCAACAGAATGGCTACAAGTGTGTCAGAAAAGCTAAGAAAATTATTTGCTATAGAGAAACAAAAAGTTCTGATCTTTTATGTTTATTTTTATATAAATAAGAGGCCTCTTTTTGGTTTGTAACTGACTTGGTGCCTGAAATATTTTAGGCGCTCACACACTTTTCTATGTGCCAAGTTATGCCAGAATATAAAGTTCCCAAAGATGATATATTTAAGATGAAAGACTGTTCCAGGGAAGAATGCCATACCCTGTGTGTTGAACCATAACTTAACAAATGGCCACTTACTCTCATGCCCAGAATGTATCAGGCTTAATATTAACATGAAATTTCTTTCTGGCTTATAGACCAAGATCAGATTTTTTCCAATAACCTTTAGGTAAAATTAGTAAGAAATGTCATTGAGAAAGGTAGTTTAGAACTTTCATTTAGGAATAAAAACACATTGTTCTTCACTGAGCTATGAAATAGCTTGATGTTAGCTGAGGTCTCAGGTGATGATTTTGACTCTGTTCTGTGCAATTCCGAAATTTATGGGTCTCAGTTTCCCAATGTGTGAGATAAGATTATTAAGAACAAAATGGTAAGGGATGGTGTGAGTCATGCTGCTCTTTGTGTACATGTTCTTCTTATTGTCTCTAGATGTTAAATTATTACACAAAAAAGTATTGTTATATTGGCATACAAGCCAATGATGGTAAACGGGTAATGGTAAGTCTACTTCCCTAAATGGTCGGAAATCTCACTGTGGATCTGACAATTAGCCATGGATGAAATTTATTCCTAAGTGCAAAGGTCCTTATAGGTGGAGGGTTAGGATGTGGCTATTTGATTGTGTAGAGAGTACAGGTATCATGCTAGAGTTATTTTTTTAAATATAGTTTAGCTCTTACTAGCCCCTTGAATTTTGTAACAGGATATTGAAAATGAGTTTGCCCTTTAGTGCAGGAATTGTAGCAAAGGCATAAATCTGAGGATAAGAACAGCTAAGTACCCCATATCCTAAAGATAGTTACCAAAGAGTCACCACCATTGAGACCCTTTAGGTTTGTTTAGGTTTGTTTACTAAGAGGTGGTTAAACCTGCCTCATTATCCCATCATCTTCTAAACCCACCCCTGTCTGCAAGAGGAATTGGGATGGAGGGTGTCATTAGAGTCCAGATAAGAGATTTTTCCTTTTCTTCCCCATGGGGGGTGCCTTCCTCCCCAAGAAGCCAAGTGGAGAGCCTCCAAGGAAAATCGGTCATAGGGGCTGGGGGCATCTGTGAGAAGGAGAGGCTCATATCTTCTCCCTTACAGATGTGTGCTAAGTTCCAGAGCCTGCGGACTCACTTTCTGCTGACCTTGGAGGGATACAGTGCAGGAAAGTTTTAGGAGAGCCTGATGTGTGCTTCCTTAAGTGTGTGGGCACAGAGACCTGGTGTGCTATCAGTCTGGAGAGTTCTGAGCAGAGAGGCTTGTAGGAATAGCCATCATCAGCAGAGTAAGAAAGGGCCATAGTGTAAAGTGCTGGGAAACTGGATGGGGCCAAACTTACACTAGTCCCCTGACCCTTTGAGGGCACAGAAGGAACCACACAGGGATGAGGAGAGGGAGAGATGAGGATAGGAAGAGATGAGGAAGGCTCATTGGGACAAGCAAGGGGCCACGCGACCCAGAGAAAGGGCTGATGGCATGTTCTGCAGATAGGGACAGGTAAAGTACAGGGATGCCACTTTTTCTGAGGGTCCTCAGGACTGCAGGGAGGGCGAGGTAAAACTTAGCATTGCCCTTAAGAGGTGAGAAGTTATTTCAGAACTACATCATGTTCATTCTTCACTCCAAGAACCCAGGACAATTGGTCTAGCTATCTTAAAGAGAATTGGAATAATTTTCATTTCAATCAGCTATGATATTAGAACTTTTAATAGGAGTCATATTAATAATCAAAAGTGACTGGTAAGCTTTATGGAATGTGCCAAGAGGCCATGGCTAGGGAGTAGGACAGGGTATGTGACAGACCACGATTAAAAGAAGGATTTGAAGAAATAACAATTTCCTGTTAACAACCGCATTGAATTGAAACTCTTCCATTAACTGTCTACGTTTGAAATGTTGAAGTATTCTTAGTAATGTTGGGTCCTGAGTTTGGGGTTTGCAGGGACCAGGACAAAAGGAGGTCAGAACCCTGCCCCCTCGCAATGTGCTTTTCAATGAAAGTAGCTGCAGTGAGATTTGGAGGCTCAAAAAGAGATTATAGCCTTTTCTTGGAACACTATGCTCTAGGGGTGCTCAAGGCAGAGGTGGGGAGGTGGGAGGTAGGCAGGAGCCAGTTTGGGGAAAAGGCCACTTTCTCAGAGGGGAGGAGCTTGAGCAGGAGGAGAACAGTGATGATCAGGGAAGCATACCCTTTCCAGAGGTGGCAGCTTTTGCTCCTGCCTTCTGCAGACTTAACTTGCTTTCGATGAGGATTGAGGGTAAAGAAGTTTGGGAGAAGGAGATGGGGATGGGGGACAAGGTTTCTTTTCCTCCATTAGCTAGTTAGATTCATATAATTATTCAGAGTCAGAGCTGGAAGCTATTAAAAGGTGGTTCCATACCCTCATTTTATATATAATCCCTTTATATAGTACCCAATATAGGGTCACTGCCCTGCACTTTTTCCTCCCTGTGCAGGTGTTTCAGAGAGTCCCCCTACACTGAAAAACAAGTGTCCGATAAAGGTTATGATTCCTGGCCATATGGTTCTTGCTATTCCACCCCAGTTCCCCTGCTCCAGTCCTATTGCTTTGAGGTACCTTAAAGATCCACTCGACACCACACCTCATTGTCCCCCACTCCCGTACTTTGCCCCCACTTCTGGGAATGCCGTCATGTCTGCTGTCTCTTAGCAGGCCTGGCCACCCCTTTCCATGCCCAGGACCCTTCAAAGAACCAAGATTTGTTTTTTTTTGTTTTTTTTTTTTTTTAAACTGGATGAAGATTGTTGTAGCTGGCTACCTCTTATTCTCTTGGAATATCCTTTCTCCCCAGAAAGAAAGAAGTCATTCTTTCTTCAATCAATTTTTGGCAGGTCCCCCATTAGTTTAGCAGACATGTCCATGTCCATAGGTATCTGGGCTCAAAGGGGAGCTCACCTGTTCAAATCATGAATAAATGGGAAGAGAGGAGATGTGAGGTTTCTTACCTCAGAGCCATGTGATGTTGTTAGTAGTAGCACCTGGGTTCAAACTGAAATGTCGAGTTTCAGGGGCTAGGGATAGAGAGAAGGAGTGAAAAGGAAAAAGAGGTGGACCCAATCTGCTTTCTGGAGACACCAGGAGATGCTGAGGGCTGAGTGAGGCACACTGGGGACCCTTTCTAAAGAACTCTCCAAGATGGAATTTTGCCCATGGAAGGCCATGTACTATCTTACATGACATTAGACAAGAGCCAAGATTTAACATGACTATGTGCTTTTACATTAATATAAAAACCTCAAATTGTTATTTTACGACTATTATTTTTCCCCAAATGGGAACATTTCCCTTGGAAAATAGCAAAAATTACTTTTAACATTCAGTAAATATGGAGATTAATGATCTCAGATCCCTTTCGTATTAAATTCAGCCATGGCTTTATATTTTATTAAAGCAATCTTATTTATGGCCAAAGCCTGGATGCCTAGAGGTATCTGGAGCTGCAATCTTGTTTTAGTTTTGAGTGAAACATTGAATACTGTTTATACCTCTGAACACTTAATTTTGATTGGATAGATTTACTGTTTCAGAGAATAGTTCCCTGGAACTATTGTGGGATAATTGTGATTACTGTGTTTGCTATAGAATAAATCAAGAAACTGTTCTTGCATATGTCAGTGATGAAATTCTTCTCTTACAATGCGCTCTGGGGCGCTTAATTAGAAAAGATTCTTTCTTAAGGCTGAAGGACATACTCTGTGAGGTGTGGATGTCAGGTACTTAACACTTTGGAAAATTCTAAGGCAAGTTTAGAATAAACATTATTCTCTTATTTGATTAACATCCCTCTAGAACTGTTCTGGAGTATATTTTCCTTTCAACTCAAAGGTGAGACATAGTCAGTGTCTCTAATCTTAGCTCCTTTAACTGTGGTGGGGAGAGCAGGAACAAATATTTAAGGCATTCTTAATTCTTGGTAGAATGGGAGATGGTTGGGAGTCAATGGTCCCAAGTTTATTCCTCTGTAGACATGAGCTGGGAAGGGTGGTTACTGAGCCCCTGGTCAAGCCATGATCGAAATACACTGGGGTGGCTTATTTTATCTTCAGTTTTAACAGTGGATTTTTGATTGAGTGGCACCCAACCCAGTGAATGATATATGGTAAGTGAGTAATGAACACTTGCTGGCTTGATCACCAAACATCCATTTTTCTTTTGGTGACAGTGTCTAACTTTCCCTTTTGAGAATTATCCTTCACCTTCTCAGATGAAGAGCTGTCACTGGAGCTGATTCTATGACCAACTTCAGGAGTGTAATGTGCAACCCACTGGCCATAAATCTATTACCTAGCCATAGTGACCCCTTTAGGGAGGGACATGTGACATAAGTCAGTCCAATCCAAGTACAATCCTATGTGGGAGCTACTAGGGAGAGATGCCCTTTTCCCCTCTGAACTTGAACATAGAGAAGGGCTGAAGCTATGGGCAGCCATTTTGCCCTGGGAGCCTCAGAATTAAGCCAAGATATGGTAGAGAGCAAAGCTAAGAGATATAGAGACATAGCGTAAAACTCTGGTCCCCAGATGTTTCAGCTATATTAACTTATATACTCATTTTTACTTGAGTCATTTACTTGCAATCAAGAGTCCTGACTGAACAAGGTAGATAATGAATGTTAGTCATTCCTTTTCCTGCCCGTCAGTCCTTAGGGAAGCAGTCCCTGCCGAGGAACATTGAGAGCAACCGAGCATTCTCCCAGAATTCCTACAGGGCACAGATACTGCAAGGAAGCGCTTTCCAGACTCTGCAATTCCACGTATGTAAGCAACTTCCAAAATATAGTTTTACTAAACAATAAAATTCATAGAACACCAACTACCATGTACTCTCACTATTTTCTCATAAAAGAAAGGGCATTTTTAATATTCTGAAATAGAAAGTAAAGAATATAATAAAAGATAGTATTTTAAATATAACAAATCTAACTTTAAGAAAAATGTATTGCACTTTCCTTATTTTTTTCATTTTACCATAAAGCAGCAAAAATGTCAGTGGTTTATAAGGTCTATGTTGGAAATAAGACTTCCTGGAATCAAATTCTGTCTCTGCCATGCGCTGGCTGTTCTGTAATTACCCTGAATTTCAGTTTCCTCATCTGCAAAATAGAAGTAATAATAATCTCTGTTTCATAAAGTTTTGATAAAGATTAAAGGAATTAATGCATGTAAATTGTTAGACTAGTTCCTGACACATAGTACTTGATAAGTATTAATTTTAACTATTATTGTTGTGGTTATTTTCACTACTAATCAATATTCAGTTTAAGTGTCTGGAACAGAGATCAGACTCTAATTTCAGTGTTGACAGTAACTCATTCTGTAACTTTAGGCAGGTCAGTTTAGTTCCCTGGACTTCAGAATATTCATTGGTAGAATGCAGGAATTTGGTTAGATTATCTCCAAGGCTCTTTTAACTCCAACAGTCTGTGGATGCAGGAAACCATGTACATTTGCTGCTTCTGCTCTTCTGTAGGGGGGAATGAGGCACCATTATTGGTCAACCAATGCTCACACGAGACTGGATGGCCTCATGGTGAGGAGGTGAGCAATCCAGCCTGCCCCACGCTGTTCCTGTCTGGTGGTTGCATCTCTTTCTGGTTGACATGGAAACATGTGGAATAGAAAACCTACTGAAGGAGTGAGAGGAAGGATTCAGGGTAGGAAGTTTCCAAAGATGAAGCTGAGAAGATCCCAATGGTGCCACACACCATGAGCAATAGTTTTGGGGGTGACAGGATGTTATTGCTTTCAAACACTCCACTACCATCTACTGGCAAAGCCTCGTGATTGTTAAGAAAGCTTTTGTCTTGGGTGTGTGGACTGGCTGTGAGGGCATCCCCTATTTGAATGAAAAGCAGAGTGCCCTTCTGTGTGCAAGTCAAGATGATGTGGTGAAATATGGGTGTTTGAACATTAACTTGGTCAAGGAAAAATAGTTCAAGCAGCTCAAATAGGGGCTCTCTTCAGTTGATTTACATCACGAGTGCCTCAAGGTTGGATAACTGCCTCAGCAGAAGCAGGATTGGACTTTTTACAGGTAAGAGGACATGAGTTTGTCACTGTGGTCTTGTCTCAGGCTGCACAGATCTGCACAGATACTTCTCGACTTAGGATGGGGTTAGGTACCAATAAACCCACCAAACATCACAGCTTAGCCCAGCCCACCTTAAAAGTGCTCAGAACACTGACATTAGCCTATAGTTTGGGCAAAATAATCTAACACAAAACCTACTTTATAATACAATGATGAATATCTCATGTAATTTATTGGATACTATAAATGTGAAAAACAGAACGATTATACTTGTACTTGAAGTACGGTTTCTACTGAATGCCTTGTTCTTGCACCACTGTAATTGCAAATCCTAAGGAGAACCATTATAAGCCAGGGACCGTCTAGTTTCCTTTTGCTGAATCTCTGCTGCAAGACCTGTGGTTGGAATGGTTTGAAATGATCTTATATCTTCATGCCTCTTTCTTGGAATCGTTGGCCCAATCTTGTGTTAGCAGCCACCAGAACTATTCTTTAGACAGCTATCTGCCTTGTAGTTGTTTATTAATTGTCTAATATGAATTCAGTTTCAGGAGAAGGGGAAATAGAAGAGAAAAAAAGAGAGAAGGGAAAAGAAGAGAGAAAATACAAAAAGAAAAGGGAGCAAAAATCAAAGTAGGAAACTGGGGTCTCTTCGTTCTCTTTTAACTTAAAAAGAAAACTTTCTTCAGAGTCTTAGGTATTTTTCTTAATTTACCTCTCAAGAGGCTTTAAAATATATTTTTTCCCCTCAAACTTAATGTTTCCATACTTATTTTCCAAGTAGTCCAATAGATGTTTAAAAAATTCCATTAAGAGAGAAAGAGAGCTAAAGCACACAAGGCCATGTCTTATTCTTTAAACTGTACATCTATGCATAAACATTATACACACTTCTTTATACATGATTTATTTCACAATAAAAATGTCAAAATAGAGAGAGGGAGAAATGTTTAACTTAAGAAAGGAAAGGAAAACAAAATCCATATCTTACAATATCTCATCTCATCCTCATTTGGATCCGTTATATGTTTTTATGCAACATATCAGATAGGGGAAGAAAACATAGGTGGCAGTAAAGAATTTCAAGAACTTCTAAGTTCTGGGAATCATTCCATAGAAGCATGCTCTAAGATTTTGTTTATATAAAGATAGTTTTTGCAGTATAGAGAGCTAAATTTCTATCAAGCCCTGGCGAGGCGCTGCTTAGAGCACACCGAAGAGGAAAGTGGTTCCAGTACTGAGATGAACGTAACATTTTGTGACTAATGGGCTTCATGAGCAGGGTCCAGAGGAGAGGATGGTGCTGAGATATTGAGGAAATAGCCAATAGTTCTCCCTTCTGCTTTAGCCCAGGATTTAAACCTGAATAGGAATGGGAAAGAGTCACATCTGGTGCAGACTAATTCTTGGTGGCACCTCCTCCAGTGTCCACGTGGTTCTTATTTTTCTCTGCTCTGCTTCAGCTCTTTTGTGTTCATCACCTGTCTAGTTCCGCAACCGTCCCCCACCCCTTCTCTCTCCAGAACTAGCCGGCATAACAGGACGTATGTGGTAATAAGTCAAGTTTGGTAGCATGAAGAACTTTATCAGTTTATTAGCTTTAGTGTTCA
This sequence comes from Varecia variegata, assembly GCA_028533085.1. NCBI lineage: Eukaryota > Metazoa > Chordata > Mammalia > Primates > Lemuridae > Varecia > Varecia variegata. The sequence continues at coordinate 360 of JAQIFY010004749.1, read as the reverse complement.
CATTTCAAATCAATTAAATCTAACCAACATTTTTGAAAACTTAAGATTTGTAGATACTGGGAATAGCAATGAAAGACATGACCTCTGCTCTCTGAAAATGCACAGTTGGTTGTGCTCTGGGGCCGTTCCTACCACCATTGCCAAGTCTTCTGAATAGAATGACTCCTACAGTACACTTTGTTGGATAAATCAAATCCATTTTTATTAATATCATTGATGATCATTGTTATGTAGTAAAATTTACTGAGAGAAAGAGAGAGAGAGAGAATGATTGAATATTTCACTTTTCTGCTGATAAAAAATGCAATTGTGTTCTAGGACCTGGCCATAGAGAAGTAGGTCTCACAGGAGCAGAAGGTG
>JAQIFY010004748.1:0-11540 GCA_028533085.1 Varecia variegata | reverse complement strand
CCGGATCATTTCTTTCTATTTTTAGTAGAGACGGGGTCTCACTCTTGCTCAGGCTGGTCTCGAACTCCTGAGCTCAACCGATCCGCCCACCTCGGCCTCCCAAGTGCTAGGATTACAGGCGTGAGCCACCGCGCCCGGCCTGATTTTCATACTATAGTTGTGTGAGATATTACCTTTGGAGAAAACTGGGTAAAGGGTACATGAGATCTCTCTGTATTATTTCTTATAACTGCATGCAAATCTACAATTGCCTCAATAAAAATTTCAATTAAATAAGCTAACATTTATGAATTTTGATATTATTATTTATTTTCTAGGGAACACAGTCACCCAAAACCACATTGCTGGTGTGCTCCAGAGTTATGAGTTGATTTGAGAGCTGACTTGCATTGGGAGTTTAAGTATAAAAGGTTCTGTTTTATGGTTGTCTATTAGGGGACTCCATGTAATTGTGGAATTAAGACACTGGGTAGCAGTTTTGCCACTTATTAGCTGTTGTAACGTCTGACCAGTGTGTCTGTCTTTTTCCTGATCTTTAAAATGGAAGCTACAATTCTTTCTTCCCAGGGAAAGAATAAGGAGGAAGGGTGCAATCAGAGAGGCATCGGTTGTCCTTGGCACTAATTAGTTCTTGAGGACAGGAATGGGGTATGTCCTATGCACATTGGATTACTCACTGTGCCTCGGCCTGGCACAGTGTTTCTCCATAAGAGTGCTATAGACATTTTAAGCAGGGCTCTTTTATGTTGTATGGGATTGTCTCATGCATTACAGAATGCTTATATTTTCTGCTTCCCATGTGCTAAATTCCAGTAGCATCATCAGCACCCTTTCATTGTGACAACCAAAAATAAAGCCCCTATGAATTTACAGTTGCCTTTTTGGGGAGGTACTGCCCATGGTTGAGAATCATAAGCATATGTTTCACTAGTATGTAGTAGGTGCTCACTAAATATTTATTGACTACCTGCTTGACTGATGGATTTTTTTCTCTGGGCCCATCTAACCATTGGTCTCTGGAGCTGGCCTCTCTGCATGTTTGTTTGTGGTATCCAGCCCAGTTCCCAGAGAACCATTTCCATGGGCATCATTTCACCAGGATCTTGACTGTGGGAGTGAATGGGTGATTGCCTGTAGGACTGACACAAGCCTGGCCACTTTGGGAAATATAAGAGGAGAGCAAAGTGAATACTTTCTCCCTTATGAATTTTAGGGGCTGCATGGCTAAAGCTTGCAGGGCTACAAGGGGCCCTTCACTACGTTACTGAGCTAATGTATTCATCACAGTTACAGTCAACTCTCAGTTATCCTTGGATGGAATATCTAAATTACAGTGAAATACTTAGGCACAGTTAGTAGATAATGAAGCACTTCATGAGCACTGTTTACTAGTTTCTGCTTCTTTTTAGTCCCTCATGAGGCCTGCAATCCAGCCAAAATGCTTATGTATCTCCTTCAACCCAGCAAAGATAAACTAGAAATTCAGGTTGAGAGTAAGAAAGAGGGCTTTTTAAGAAGTCCCATGCCTCAGTCATCTAACATCTCCCTATAGCCCCAGATGCTATCAAACTTCCTTAGTTGCTCTACAGGAAAGGGGGCATATCTAGGTGTACAACAAATATACCTCTGCTATGGTCTGAATGTGTCCCCCAAAATTCATATGTCAGATACTTAATCCCCAATGCAACAGTGTTTGGAGGTGAGGCCTAATGGGTGGTGCTTAGGTTATGAGAGCTCTACCCTCATGAATGGATTAATGCCACTATACAAAGAGTTTTCAGGAGTGGGTTTGCTCTCTTCCACTCTTCTGTCCTGTGAGGACACAACATCCTCTTTTGCCCTTCACCTTCTCATATGAGGATGCAGCAAGAAGGCCCTTACCAGATGCTGGTTCCTTGAACCTGGACTTCCCAGCCTCTGGAACTGTGAGAAATAAATTCCTGTTCTTTCTAAATTGCCCAGGCTTAGGTACTCTGTGATGGAAGCACAAAACAGACTAACACAACCTCCAAAATCACTCTCAAAATCCCTTCCCTTCTCTCACTTCTCTCCATCTCTCTTGTCTTCACCCTAACCCAATCACCAATCTCTCTCTTGCCTGGACCATTGCAGTAGTCTCTGAACAGGTAAACAAACAAATACTTTACTCAGTGTCTCTTTGTTGTTGTTGCTGTTTATTATTGTCTAATAATTGGAGTTTTTTTAAAAAACTAAAAAGTTTAATAAAATATGGGTAAAAGGGTAAAAAGAGGTTAAGATTGGGGAAAAGTTTAAGGCATATTCTGGGCAGTAAGATGCATTGATTATTTGTATAAAAATAATTACTATCAAGATGTTTGGATGTTTTGTTTCCTTAGTAGCTGAAACACCTTCTTATATCTTCTATGTACCCTTCATTGGCTTAGAAACATCTGTGATTCTCGGGTGGGGAAAAAGTCACCTACAATTCCCTCCAAAGACTGGTCTTTCTTATTTTTTTTCTTTGTACATAGCATCTTTCAAGACCGTAAATCCAGATCACATCACTTCCATTCTACCTGCTGTGCTATGTACCTGCCATTCACTATGCTAGGTGCTGGGGATGCAGTGATGGTTCAGGCTGATAAGGCCCTCAAGAAGCTCACAGTTTTGTAGTGGAGTTGGCAAATAAACAAACAATCATAATAATAAATCTTCAATTGCAAATTATCTTAAGGGCCCTAAAGATAAAGGAAGAATGTTATGAGGGAGAAGACACCTTAATCCCACTTGTCATGTGGTCGGGTCCTTCTTCCATTTCCTTTTTTTAGCTTTTAATATGAAAATAATTTCACATTTATGAAACAGTACACCCTTTATCCACCATATTCACCTCATCTTGACATTTCACTGCTCCATTTGTTTTATCATTTTCTTTATACATACATTTTAAAAATCATTAAAGAATAAGTTGCATACATCATGTCCCTTTATTCCTAACTACTTCAGTATGTATTTCCTAGGTATAGGGATATTTTCCTACATAACCATAGTACAGTTGTCAATCACAAGAATTAAATAGTGATGCAATTGTTTTATCCAGTCTTCTGTCTGTACTTAAATTTGTCAGTTGACTCAAAAAATATGCTTCTAAGCATTACCCTCCTTTAGTAGAGAATCCAACCTACAATCAAATATCAATCCATTGCCACGTCCCTTTAGCCTTCTTTATTCTGGAATCATTCCTAAACCTTTCTCTATCTTCTATGATATTGACAATTTTGAAGAATATAGTCCTCCTGCTGTGGGCTGAATTGTGTCACCCCCTCCCCAAATTCATATGTTGAATTCCTAACCCCCAGTGTGACTGTATTTGGAGAAAGGGCCTTTAGGAAGGTAACTAAGGTTAAATGGAGTCCTAAGGGTGGGTCCCTAATCCAATAGGACTGGTGTCTTTTTAAGAAGAGCAAGAGACACCAGAGATCTCTCTCTCCTCATGAGAGAACAAAAGAAAGGCCATGTGAGGACACAACAAGAAGATGGCCATGTACTAGTGAGGAAGAGAGGCCTTACTAGGAACCAGCTCTGATGGCAACTTCATCTTGGACTTCCAGACTGCAGAATTATGAGAAATAAGTGTCTGCTGTTTAAGCCATCCAGTTTGTGCTATTTTGTTATGGCAGCCCGAGCAGACATATCCCCTTTTTAAAATAAAATGTTCATCATTTTGAGTTTGATATTTCCTCACTATTAAATCCAGGTTATTTCAGAATACTATGTAAGTGATGTTATGTTCATCTAGGGATATCACATGTGGAGGAGGCATACAATGTTCATCTGCTCCTCATTGGTGATATTAATTTTTATCACCTGGTCAAAGGGTTATCTAGTTTCTCTGCTATAAAGTTACTACTATATATCTACTATGCAATCTGTGGATAGATGCTTTAAGACCATGGAAATATTTTGCTGCTTATCATGGTGGGTCTTTCGTATCCTTCAAGTCTCAACCTAAATGTCACCTCCTCAAAGATGCCTTCCTGGACCATCTCTATCTAAAGCGGGACCCCCTCTTTTGCTCTCAATTGCACCCCTGTCTATTTTCTTCACAGAACTCTCCTTAATTTGTGATGATGCATCAATTCGTACATTTATTAATGTCTGTAACAAACTTCCACTAGAATGTTAGCTAAATAGAGGTGGGGGTCAAATCTGTTTTGCTGATCGTTTTCTCCCCAGCACCTAATTCAGTGCCTGGAATACAGTAAGTGCTCAATAAATATATGTTGAATGAATGGATAAATGAATAGATGTATCCAAGTGTGGTGTGGAAAGGATTTGCTAAACATCTGAGTACAACCTACTGGTGCTGTCCTTTTAGAGAGAAATCCTCCTGCTGATCTTTATTAACTTTGCCATCCATATTCTGTTGTTTTTCTTTATGGGGAGGTGTCAGGATTAGGTGTGACCTACCCTTTATGGCTTTTAAACTTCACCTTCCTACTGACTTACCCACTATTTTGTAGACAGAGCTAAAATTCAGCCAATGTAATCCACTCTGGCAGGCTTTATAATTCAATAAATGCATAATCATGCAAGGGTATCTGTAGCCACTGGCAGAAGGCTGATTGATTGGCGAGCCAGACTCCACTGACAGGTGACTTCTGAAAGAAACTTTTCCAGCTCCCTGGAGTTGGTTCTGCAAAGACCCCTCTGGGAAATGAAATTGGTTCCCTTCTTCACCTAAAAAAAAAAAAATCCCAGGTGCAGATTAAGAAAGAGTTGGCTTGGCTCTGGGCAGAAGTATAAAGTATAAATCTCAACCTTTGTTGAGATTTCTTTGGGCAGGTTTCTCCTGCCTTATGGGGTACATAACACCCCCTCACCCCAAGCACCTGGTGTCTTGCTGCTGTCCCACTTAATTGCTCTCTCTAGGTGACACCCTAAGTGCTGCACTTCCCTGCACTTATTATGACTTGTTGGACTAGCTGTGTGACCATGGGCAGTTCATAACTTTTTTTAACATTAAAGAAATCCAGTCTTTCAAAAACTTGTGAAAATGTATTTCAAAGAAAGGGGCAGGGAGACTGCCACACACTTTTGCCCACTGTAGGCAAAGCTCCGAATCCCCTGAGAATACCTATCTGGGGCAGGGAGATGGGGCCAGCTGTGAACTCCAATTCCAGATTTTTTGTCAAGTCATGATCTTTTGCATTATATTTAAATTGGAATTGATAAGAGGAGAAAGTAAGATATAGATGTGAAAGAACCTATGTAGTGCTTGGCATATGGTAGGTACTAAATAAAATGTCTCAGGGCTGTGCTCTCTGCTTCCAATGATAATAGCCCACTGTAGGACAACTAATCTGAATACTATATTAATTTGATACAGGTTACTGTGCTGTTGTTATTTCAGGAATTTTCTAGTTTGCCTACCCCAAGTATTTGCTCTTTGGTAGCCAATGACTTCTGATAGACCAATGTTTTAAACTTCATGGGATGAATTTTGAATGGTGGATTCTGAGGCACAGTAGCCAGCTAGTGGGTAGTGGATATTTTCATGACAGCAACCTAGACATTCATGTTCAGAGTACCCATTATGTAATCTATTCAAGATTTAACACATATTTATTATGTCTTCTCTGGTAGACTATTATATTGTTCACCCATATTTGATGTCCCTCCATGCAGTGTCTCTACCTACAGAAGGATTATACTATCCCACTCCTTTAAATCAAGCTCAAACATATGACTTGCTTTGGCCAATGAACTATGAGCAAAAATGGCATGTGTTACTTCTAGGTGGAAGCTTAAAGAATCGGTGCTGGCTCTGCCACTTTCCCTTGTCCATATGCTGTGCTGACTGGCAACATCCCAGATGGATCCTTCTCTATCAGTTGGGGTCCCAGAATAAGGGCAACTAAGATCTACTATGATCAGAACCTTCCCCACTGACCTTCCACTAACCTGTGTTGGACACGTAGTATGAGCAGGAAATCAACATTTATTAAAAGCCACTGAAATTTTGAAATCGTTTCTTACTGCAGCATAACCTACCTTGTCCTAGCTTGTAAAGCTTCCAAAGATGCCAGAAGAGTGACTATAAGCAATTCACATGTAGTTGGTATATGACAACTCTTCCTTCAGCTTGGGCTAAGGGGTCAACTTACTTCTTGCTTTGATTCTGGTATAAATATTGAGAAAGCCCCAAGTCACAGAGCTCAAGAAATCCAGGTGTGAGAGGTGGTCCTTTTAAAGACAAAGCCTTTTCTGTGACTAAGCACTCTCTCCCTTTGCCCTCTCTCCCTGGGTAATGAGGTAGAACCTCTGAGCTGGCCCCCAGAGGTCCCAGTTCAGTGGCTGTCAAAACTTTATGGAAAGCATATTGTAAATCTTCACTTTCTCTCATCATAAACCAGTGTGAGAGTTGGCATCTGTGTTGCAAGTGGAATTTTCTGCTTTTAGTGATTTGACACTTTGGCCCTTTTGTTACAAATCCAGTTTTAATTTTCTTAACATAGTCCAGGCACAGCACATAAACCTCTATACCCTGGGGAGGCCTGTGTGGTCAGTTCCATCAGGAGCTAAGGGCTAAGTTTTTTATTTTTATTTTTTTACTTTGCTGAAATTGATTACAAGTGTTTTAGCAAGTGTCCAGGTGATTTCCTTGTCTGGGCAGCTGACAGGCAAGGGGGAAACCAAGCTGTTGGAGCACACACAGTATTGTGTTGGTATTTATTCTGGTATAAATATTGAAGTTGATGAACTTGGGAAGGTCTTATATAGAAAGGTCCATACCAGATGGGTGGAAAACAAGGCACTGACAACCAGCGCTTTTTCTAGCTTTTAGATTTGATATTTTCAGAGCCACTGTGTCCAGATAATTGCAAGTGAAAACGAAGTATCCAATAGTCAATGGACACTCGTTGGTCCTTATTTTACTTAATCTCTCAGTCTTCAGCATTTCACACAGGTGACTACTTCCTCCTTGCCTTGAAGTATCCCCTTCCCTTGGCTTGTGTGACACCTCTCTCTCCTGGTTCTCATAATGTCTCTCTAATTCTTCCTTGATCTCTTTTACGGAACCCTCCTCCTCTGCCTGGTTGTTGTTACATGTTGGCATTCACCATGGCTCTGTCCTAGCACTTACTCTTCTTATTCTACATTCGATCTCTGGGCAATTTCACTCATTTCCATTACTTTAGCTATCAACTCTATGCTATTTCTGTATCTCCAACAAAAATTTCATTTTAGAATGTCATATCTATATATCTAAATGCCTGCTGAACATCTTCTGTATGTCTCATGAGCATCTGAAAATTAAAATATCCAAAGGATCATATGATCTCCTACTCTCTATGCTTCTCCTCCTATATATTCTTTACCTCAGTGAGGGCTCCATCATCTACCAAGTTGCCCAAAGAAATACAAATAATATTCAAGACCATTATCTCTCCCTCATCATATCTAGCTAATACCTATATACTGATAACTCCCAAATCTCTTCCTATCTATGTTCCCATTAATTTATAACATCCAAAGAGATGTTACATAGGCATCTTAAAGTCAATATTTTCCAAATAAAATTTACTAACTCTCTCTCTAGTCTATTTCATCTGCTTTACCTCCCATCATGCCTAAATATCATCCTCCTATACATGCCATGTGCTTTTATGTCTCTATGAATTTACTTACACTGTTCTTTCTGCCTGAAATGTTCTCTTCTTTGTCTGGAAATTTGCTATCTATGCTTCAGAGTCCAGAACTGATGCCACCTTCTCTGTGAAGCCTCCAATCCAATCTCCTATAATAAATCCCCTATTCATCTGTGCTCCCATAGCTTATATATATACCTGCTCCAAAACACTTTATCATACCATTACAAATTTATTTTGCATGTTTGTCTCTCTATTAGGTTTTAAGCTTCTTTGTGGAAGGGTCTTACTAATTTTTGTTCCCCCAGCACCTAAAAGTGTGCCTGACACAAAGTAGCCCCTCAATTCAAGTTTGTGGAATGAATAAAGAAAGAAATGAATATGCTACTGATATCTACATTTTTAGATGAGTATTGAGGGGATTAGAGACTAATTAGGCTTGAATGGAAAAGGCTATGAGAATTTAATACATTTGTTCGAGTAACTGTTAATCCCTGATACTTGTACAGCCCTTTAAACTTTCAAACCGTAATCAGGCACACTGCTTTATACAGTTCTTACAACAACCTTGCAAGGTGGGTGGGTGAAATAGGAATTATTATCTTCTTACAGGAGGCAAAAAACCAAAGTGTTCAAGGTTATCCAGTTACACAGTCATAGAACTGTGACTAGAATCTAGGTTTTTAGACTCCTAGTCCAATGCTATTGAAATGTTAATATGAGGATCATAAACTTGTTCTTCAGTTCTACAATTGTACAAACTAGAGTAGATAGGCTTAATTACTATAAAGAGAAAATATGTAATTGAATGAAAAACTAGATACTAGATTAAGCTACTGGGAGAGATTGTAGTTGTAGATCCCTGCACAATTTGATGAACTCTTCAGCTCCATGTGTCTCTGATAATAACAGTAGTTACTACTATGCTATATGTCAGGCATTGTGCTGATATGATCATGTTTAATTTTCATAGCAACTTTGTGAAATATCTTCATTCACAACATAAGAAAACATGAGGTTCAAATAAGTTAAGTAAATTGTCCAAGGTTACACAGCTAATATTCAGCAGAGCTGGAATTCTAGGCCTGACTCCAAAGTTTATAATGCTTTTGCCTATATAGTTTTTAAAAATTAAAACAGACTTTATTATTTAGAACAGTTTTTAGGTTCACAGAAAGATTGAGTGGAAAGTACAAAGAGTTCTCATATATCTACTATTCCCACATGCAGACAATCTCACCTGCTATTAACATCCCACACCAGAGTGGTATATTTGTTACAACTGATTGTAACAAATGTACCATTGACACATTGTTATCACCCAAAGGCCATAGTTTACATTAGGGTTCACTCTTGATATTGTACATTCTAGGAGTTTGGACAAATGTATGACGACATGTGTCCACCATTATAGTATCACATAGAATACTTTCACTGCCCTACAAATTCCCTGTGCTCCACCTATTCATCTATCTCTCCCCCAACACCTGGCAACCACTGATCTTCTTACTGTTTCCATGGCTTTTCCTTTTCCAGAAAGTCACATTGATGGAATCATATAGTATGCAGCCTTTTCAGATCGGCTTCTTTCACTTAATAATATGTAGTCATTCCTCCATGACTTAAAAACAGACACTTCAACCAATGGAACAGTGTAGAGAGCCAAAATAAATCCATGTACTTATGGTCAATTAATTTTCAACAAAGATACAAAGAATACACAGGAGGAAAAAGGACAATAAAGGGTGTTGGGAAAACTGAATATCCACATGAGGAAACATAAAATTGGGCCCTTATCTCATACCATATACCATAATCAACTCAAAGTGGATTAAAGACTTGAATGTAAGATCTGAAATTATAAAACCACTAGAAGAAAACATAGGAGAAAAGCTTTATGTCCTTGGTCTCAGCACAAGCAACAAAAACAAAAAAAAGACAAATGTAATGACATCAAACTAAAAAGCTTCTGCACAGCAAAGAAAACAATTAACAGAGTGACAATCCACAGAATGGGAGAAAATATTTGCATAGACATTTCTCAAAAGAAGACATACAAATGGCCAAAAAGTTATGAAAGATGCTCAACATTACTAATCATCAGAGAAATGCAATTCAAATCACAATATCACCTCACAACTGTTAGAATGGCTTTCATCAAAAAGACAATATGTAACAAGTGATGAAGAGTATGTGCAGAAAAGGGAACACTTGTACACTGTTGGTGGGAATGTAATTTAGTACAGCCATTATAGAAAACAGTATAGAAAACAGTTTTTAGGGTCCTCTACAAACTAAAAATAGAATTACTATATGATCCAGCAATCCCGCTATTGTTTATATATCCAAAAGAAATGAAATCAGTATGTTGAAGAGATATCTGCACTCCCATGTTTATTGCAGCACTATTCACAACAGCCAAGATATGGATCAACTTAAGTGTTTGTCAATGGATGAATGGATAAAGAAAATGTATATATACACAACCTGAAGGATGTTATGCTAAATGAAATTAACCATTCACAGAAAGACATATACTGTATGATCTCACTTATATGTGGAATCTAAAAAAGTTGAATTTACAGAAGTAGAAAGTAGAATGGTGGTTACCAGAAGCTGGGGGGACTGGGGAATGGGGAGATGTTGGTCAAAGTGTACAAAATTTCAGTTAGACAGGAGAAATAAAGTTTTTGAGATACATTGCACAGCCTAGTAATCATAGTTAATAATGTATACTTCCAAATTGCTAAAAGAATACATTTTAAATGTCCTTGTTACAAAAAATAAGGATCTGGGGTGATGGGTATGTTAATTAGCTTGATATAATCATTTCCATAACATATACATATATCAAAACATCATGTTGTGTCCCATAAATATATACAGTTATGATTTTTAAATTAACAATTAAAATTAAATTTAAAAAAGAAGAGAAAAAGACACCGGGGGCAGGGGACAACGGACTGGCTAATTGTTCAGGAACAAACTTTACTAAGAAAAGACTCCAATGTTTTTCCATGGCTTGATAGCTCATTTCTTTTTAGTACTGAATAATATTTCATTGTCAGTTTGTTTATCCATTCACCTACTGAAGGACATCCTGGTTGCTTTCAGGTTTTGGAAATTATGAGTAAAGCTGCTATAAACATCTGTGTGAAGGTTTTTGGGTGGATATAAGTTTTCAACTCCTTTGGATAAATATCAAGCAGAGCAATTGCTGAATTGTATGGTAAAAGTATATTTAGTTTTGTAAGAAATAATCAAACTGTCTTCCAAAGTGGTTGTATCATTTTGCATTCTTGCCAGCAACGAACGAGAGAGTTCCCGTTACTTACTCAACATCCTCATTTGATGGTGTCAGTGTTGTGGATTTTGGCCATTCTAATATGTGTGCAGTGGTATGTCACTGTTGTTTTAATTTGTAATTCCCCAGTGACATCTGATGCTGTGCATCTTTTCATATGTTTATTCTCCATCTTTATATCTTCTTTGGTGAGGTGTCTGTTCAGGTCTTTTGCCCATTTTTAATCAGAGTGTTGTTTTCTTACTGGTGGGTTTTAAGAGTTCTTGTATATTTTGGGTGACAGTCCTTTATCAGATATATCTTTTACAAATATTTTCTCCCAGTCTGTGGCTTGTCTTTCCATCTCTTGAGCATTTATTTTTTAAATTTTTTTACACTTTATTTTATTTTATTTTTATTATTTTTTTATTTCAGCTTATTATGGGGGTACAAAAGTTCAGGTTATATATATTGCCCATGCTCCCCAGCCCCCCAAGTCAGAGCTTCAAGCGTGTCCATTCTCCAGACAGCGCGCATCGCACTCATCATGTAGGTATACACCCATCCCCTCCCCCACCCCATCCCCCCAAGTCAGAACTTCAAGCATGTCCATTCCCGAGACAGTGCGCATCACACTCATCATG
>JAQIFY010004747.1:0-11541 GCA_028533085.1 Varecia variegata | reverse complement strand
CGGAGGCTGTGCACGCTGCCCCAAGAGCAGGAGGGAGCCCAGAGGGAGCTCCGTCTTGGAACTCTCAGAAGAATCCTCCACACGCCCCCTTTGCCCCATGTGGCACACACTGAAGGCTCCTCTTGATGTCAGAGAACAAGGATAGCCCCGCTTAGTTTAGGTCTCCTTGGTTTTACAACCCTCCTGATACACCTTGCCACCATGCTTTTTTTTTTTTTTTTTAAAAAAAAAGAAAGGTTGGTGTTTGATTAAAGCAGTGTTTCCCAGGGTACGGTCTGTAGACCACCTGTACGTAGAACTCCCCTGGGGTTCTCGGTACAATACAGATGCCTGCGCCACCCACAACCCAGAACTTCCAAGTCAGATTTCTAGGGAAGACCCCACAACCTATATATTTTTCCTTCCAGGTGATGCTAATGCACAGTAATGTCTGAGAATCGCTGGATTATGGAAAAATGACCAAATCTGACCAGCTGATGTGATCACCATGCTGCTTAAAAGACTTCAGTATCTGCCAGGCACTTTACTAAGTCCATGATTGTTAGCCCATGGAGCCATCACAACAAACCTAGGAGGAGGCATTAGTATGATCCGCCTTTTACTGATGGGGAAACTGAGGCACTGAGGAGTTAAGTAACTTGCCTGAAGTCATCTGGCTAGTTAGAGGAACCAGAACCAAATCCAGGGTTGTCTGATCTCAGGTTTTCTCCACTATCTTGTTTGCTTCGTCTAAAAATACTTACCATATCATAACACTTGCTAACGGGTCCATGCCCCACTGCTTGTGTCTGAGAGCCACGTGCTGCAAGACGGTGTTTCATTTATTTTTGTTTTTTCAGCACCTGGCAATGCCTGGCATGTATCAAATGCTTGATATTTGTGTGTTGCCTGAATGAATGACCAGAGTACCAGGGTCAGAGCAGGACATAAGAAAGAGCTGTGGCTGCAGAGGAAAGGAAGGTGAGATCCCCTCCCGTGGCTGGCCTGTGAGATGTTCTCAAGCTGAGGACAAACTGCCACATCCCAGTACTAACAGGGTGACACTTAGCTTGGATAAGAGCCACTCCAACCATTCAGCAATTGTCCTCAGCCTCATGCCCACCTGTGCCCCAGATGGCTTCTTCTGGAACAACAGAATAGACGGTACCTTCCTAGTGCAGGTTACAGAAGCCAGAGCCATCCTAGGTACACAGGTCCCCCTCATCTCAGATTAAGTATGTGCCTATGGTCACAGGAAGCAGCCTTTCAGATGCCTTTCTAGTCCTGGCAGCCCCATGGAAACATTGCCCTGCCCTGGTGTGTGGGCTACAGTGTGGCCCAGCAAGAGATCAGGGGCGCAGGGCTCGGGGTGAAGTATCCGCTGAGTTCCAGGGTATAAAGATGGCAGCCTGCAGGGAGGCCACACAGAGCACTAAGGAGACAAGGGCAGGGACCCGCCCCAGGATGTGCACCAGCCCCACCACCCTGTGAGGCCAGCTAGGAATGGTTTCCTAAAAGAGGAAAAGGACCAGTCACTTTGGATTTAACCCTGAGGTGGAACCGAGCCTTCCTGGAGGAGGAGGAACAAGTTCAGAGGGCTCTGAGCCTGTCTCTCCTTCAGTTTGTCCCATGTGCTGGGCCTTACGAAGCAACCGCCTAGGGACCATGGGACTGATGGTGGGAAGCAGAGAGACAGGCCTTACTCCCACCCTGATGTTTGCAACGCTGACAGCACTCTGCAATCACCTACAGAGCTGTACAAAAATCCTCATGCCTCCGCCCTTCCCCTAGAGATTCTGATTTAATGGGTGTGGGATGTGGCCTGGGCATTAGCTCCAGTAAGTCCAATGTGCAGCCAGGGTTGAGAATCCCTGGCCCAGCCTGTACGTGGCCAAAAAACCAGCACCCCGGTTCCCAGCCCCTGCTCCGTCTGCCTCTGACTTCTCCTCTCCTCCCACCCTGTTCCAGGGCCCACATTCTCAGGATACTCCCAAACCCAGTGGCAGCCCACACCCACCTCTCCCAGAGCTGCACAAAAACGGGATGAATGGGAGAACACCTTATAAATGCTTTGTCACTCCTCATCAGTCACACCCCTTGTTACTGCCACTCCCTGTGTACCTAAGTGCCCTCTGTGTTCTGGGAGTGGGTTAGTGCACTCCCTACTAGACCCTCAGCTTCCTGAGGCAGGAACCATGACATCTGTGTCTCCTCTCCCTCTGGTTCAGAGCTAGAAACAGAGAAAGTGAGCAATAAATAATAATAACTCACATTTCGTGTGGGCCAGGCACGATGTCAAGCCCCGTACGTGGATTTTCTTAATCTCCACAATGGCCAGGTTTTATTTTCCCATTTTATTTCTTTACGTTTTAGAGATGGGGTCTTTTTATGTTGCCCAAGTTGGATTCGAACTCCTAGGTTCAAGCAGTGATCCTCCCACCTCAGCCTCCCTAGAAGCTGAGATTACAGGTGTGTGCCATGTCCCCATTTTAAAGATGAGAAACTGAGGCTCAGGGGTGCCTGGAGGTGGTCCCTGGCCTGTCATCCTAGGAGGGGCAGATGCTAGCCTGGGAGAGAAGTCAGGAGGCTTCCCAGCAGGGGAACGGAATGCAGCAGCATGCAGAGCCACAGTCCCCAAGGAGCTGGTGGGACCACCTCATTGAGCAGTAGGTTTCCAGGGGTGACAGATAGGAAAGGGTTTTCTTCTTCCTGGTCACCGCCTTCAGCCAGACTGGGCTGAATCTCCCTTAACCGTCCCTTACTGGTGTCTTCTTCAAATGCCCCCTCTTCAGAGAGGCTGTATCTGCCACCCCATTAATAAAATAGTCACCCCCTCCTGCCTCTCCCCCCATCCTGCTGCCTTTCTCTAAAGCAGTGCCCCCCAAAGTGTGGTCCTTAGGCAGGTTCCAGCCCACAAACCATTAAGTACATGACAAGTTAAGTACAGAAATGGAGAAGAGGTACTTAGAAATGTATATAGCAGGCCGGGCGCAGTGGCTCACGCCTGTAATCCTAGCACTCTGGGAGGCCGAGGCGGGGGGATTGCTCGAGGTCAGGAGTTTGAGACCAGCCTGAGCAAGAGCGAGACCCCGTCTCTACTAAAAAATAGAAAGAAATTATATGGAAAGCTAAAAATATATAGATAAAAATTAGCAGGGCATGGTGGCGCATGCCTGTAGTCCCAGCTACTCGGGAGGCTGAGGCAGTAGGATCGCTTAAGCCCAGGAGTTTGAGGTTGCTGTGAGCCAGGCTGACGCCACGGCACTCACTCTAGCCCGGGCAACAGAGTGAGACTCTGTCTCAAAAAAAAAAAAAAAAAAAAGAAATGTATATAGCAATCTTTCTAGTAAGTCATTTTAATTGTATTTTACAAAAGTATTGGTCCATGACAAAATTGGAAACTTTAAAAGTGGGCCCAGGCTGGGCGCAGTGGCTCACACCTATAATCCTAGCACTCTGGGAGGCCGAGGCGGGAGGATCGCTTGAGTTCAGGAGTTTGGGACCAGCCTGAGCAAGAGCGAGACCCCATCTCTACAAAAAATAAAAAATTAGCCAGGTGTGGTGTCGTGCACCTGTAGTCCCAGCTACTCGGGAGGGTGAGGCAGGAGGATCCCTTGAGCCCAGGAGTTTGAGGTTGCAGTCAGCTATGATGACACCACTGCACTCTAGACTGGGCAACAGAGTGAGACTCTGTCTCAAAAAAAAAAAAAAAAAAAAAAAGTGGGCCCAAATCATTTGAGAAACACTGCTCAAAGCCCTTATTGCCAATGGACAGACATGCGAATTGGTTTTTATTTGTTGCCCAGCCCACCTCCCAGCCCCTCTGTCTGCCCCACAGGGTGAGGGTTTGCTCTGCCTTGTTCACTGCTGATTCCCCCAGCCTGGAGCAGCACCTGGCACGTAGGCAGCACTTGATGCATATTTGTCGGGTGAGTGAACGAATGAAGCAATCATCCTCAAGTAGATCCCATAACTCTCTGGTCCCTTTTCGTTACTGAAACTCAATCCAATCCCCTTTAAAACACCAAACTCACATCCAGTTTAAATCTCATCTTCTCCCCAGCCCAGCCCTGCTTCCCCACTCAGAGCAGCCTTGACTCCCTGCTGGAGGGACCTGCAGGGACCTGCAGGGGAAGGACCCTGCCCATTCTTCACCACCTCCCAGTGCAGCCCCTGGAGGGGAGTGTGCTCTGTCTCAGGCTCCTGCTCCCCCACACCCCCACCTCAGGATTGGAGGGCAAGGTGGCGTCAGAGGGCAGAGACCTATTTAAATGACTGGGCACCTGGCCCTCCCCTGGGCCCCGTGCTTCAGAGGGGCCCACTTTGGCCCTCCTCTGGCCATGCTCCTCTTTATGGGATAAGGACTCTGCAAAGCCAAGGGGTTGTGCCTGCCAGGAGCCTGTGCCAGCCTTCTAGACCACCTCTCAGGTTCCCCAGGGTTCCAGAAGTCCCTACCAAATGGCCCTGAGCCCACTTACAGCACCCGCCTGGGCCTCTCCCGGGCCCATCCTCCCAAGGGCAGACCACAGATATTACCCAGAACTCTAGGCTCAAGAAGCAGCCATCGGGGGCTATTTGCAGAGTATGAGCAGGCTGGGGTGGCCACACAGGTGTCAGTCAGAGCCAGGGTAGGCCGTGAGCCGAAGGCTTCCATTTTTCCTCTTGCCCTAGCCCTGCAGATGTTAGAGTTTGAACCAGAGGCAGAGAGATCTTTAGAGCACTGGTTTCCTCACCTTGGAATCACCTGGTGAGCTTTAAAAACTAGAGTCTGAGTCCCAGTCACCCCCATTTTGAGGCTCAGGGGTCTGATTGGCCTGAGGTTACGGGTGAGTTAGGGGTTTACAGCTCCCCAGGTGGTTCTTGTGGGCACCAGGGTTGAGAGGTACTGCTGTAGAGACAGCTGCCATGGCCCTGGTCAGGGGACAAGGGAAGAGAGGAGGGTCTGCACTGGGGACTGGGGCAGGGGGCTTCTGGGGGTCCCCCAGGTTTCTGTGCAGGGTGAATGGAGGTGGCCATCATGGAAGAGAGGTCCCTGTTTCGGGAAGTAGAACTGGGTCTGTACATGTGGGGGTTGGGGTGTTTTTGAGACGTCCATGGGATATGTGACCTGGATCTCAGTCCAGAGCCCTGGGCCAAGGTAGAGTTGGGAGTTTCCAGCATGTACGTGGTAGCTGAGGCCATGAACTTGGCTGAGAACAGATGGCGTGTGGGCCAAGAGGGGACTTCAAATATGCCCCAAACTCCATCCTCTGTCCGTCAATCCACCCCAGGCCAGAGTCAGTGTTAGCAGCAGAGGGGCAGCCATAATTTGGGGGACCAGCGTCCCTAATCAGCTCGCCCAGAGCAGGCTGGTTGTGGGGAGACCTTAACGACTCTCTGCTCTTCTTTCCCTCTCACTCCACCCTGCACCCCACTCCCCCGTGTCCACCACCCTGCCCGGTGCCACACCCTTCCTCTCCTTTCCTCCTCCCCGGCCCCCACTTTGCTTTGCCTGTCCCCTCTTCCTTCTCGACACCCCCTCCCCGCCCTCTGCCCCAAGGTGAAGGTCTGGTTCCAGAACCGCCGCACCAAGCAGAAGAAAGACCAGAGCCGAGACCTGGAGAAGCGGGCGTCCTCCTCGGCCTCCGAGGCCTTCGCCACCTCCAACATTCTGCGGCTGCTGGAGCAGGGCCGGCTGCTCTCCGTGCCCAGGACCCCCAGCCTCCTGGCGCTGACCCCCGGCCTGTCGGGCCTACCTGCTGGCCACAGGGGCACCTCCTTGGGTGACCCCAGGGACTCCTCCCCGCGCCTCCACCCGCTGCCCTCGGCCTCAACGTCCTCCCCGCTGCCGCCCCCGCTGCCAGCCATCTGCTTCTCCTCAGCCCCGCTCCTGGACCTGCCTGCCGGTTACGAACTGGGCTCCTCGGCCTTCGAGCCCTACGGCTGGCTAGAGCGGAAAGTAGGCAGCGCCGGCAGCGGCAAGAAGGCTAACGCTTAAGACTCCCACCCGGCGTGACACTGAGTCCCAAGCACAGCACCTTCCCAGCCTCCTGTGCCCCAGCGGACTGCGCTGAGCAGGCCCCGGAGAGGAGGGGGGAGGGCAGCCACACGCCCTCCCCACTGCCCCCAGCGCAGAGACTCACGACCAGATGGCCTTGGTCCTGCAGTAGTGTGTGTGAGTGCAGTGTGTGTGTGTGCGTCTCACTGAATAAAAGGAAAACAATGACAAGAAGGGAAACAGAGTCCCTCAGCACCTCTACTGGCCCCACAATCCCTTCTACCCTCTTGTCACTGGGAGGGAAAATGGGCCAGGAGTCAGGGGACCTCAAATGGGAGGGGGCAGAAACCGGGTTCTGGACGTTGGGGCGTTCACAGGTGTGGGTCAGCAGGCGCTGGGCTTCCGCTTCCGCAGGGCTCCCACTGAGGCAGCCCAAGGCCCGCAGCACCAACATGCATGCTCCGGTTAAGTGTTGCCCTTTGCAAGCTCCTCTTTCTAACATAAATATAGTTGAGAGGGGAAACATTGTCACCTTGAAGAGGATGAACAATGAAAGCTGAGAGCAGGATCCAGGGAGAGGGAGAGACGGCATCAAAGGTAAACCCAGGCAAGACCCACATGTTTAGAGAGGACTTACCATCATAAACACTGCAACATGAAGCCCTTTAAAAAATTTTTTCTTTTGCTCAAGACACTTTTATTTAACTTTTTATTTTGCAATAATTGTAGACTGCTAGGAAGTTGCAAAGATAGGACAGAAAAGCCCCATGCATCCTTTTTTTTTTTTTTTTAAAGACAGTGTTTTCCTCATGTTGCCCAGACTGGAATATGGTGGCGTCATCATAGCTCACAGCAACCTCAAACTCCCGGGCTCAAGTGATCCTCTTGCCTCAGCCTCCAGAGTAGCTGGGACTACAGGCTTGCACCAGGACACCTGGCCAATGTTGCTTTTTCCTTTTGTAGTGATAGGGTCTCACTATGTTGCTCAGGCTGGTCTTGAACTCCTGGCCTCAAGGGATCCTCCTGCGTTGGCCTTCCAAGGTGCTGGAATCACAGATGTAAGCCACCACGCCCAGACTTCCATATATCCATAACCCAGTTTCCCCCATGGTTGCATCTTCCATAACTATAATATGATATCAACACCAGGAAATTGACATTGGTACTATGTGTGCATAGTTCCATGCCATTTCATCATCCGTGTAGATTCGTGGAACCACTGCCATAATCAAGATGCAGAACTGTCCCATCACCACAAAGATCTCCCTCGTTCTGCCCCTTTATGGCACACCCACCCCCAGCTCCCCACAGGAAAGTTCTCTGAAAGAATGGGAATTGTGAGGAGGGACCAGAGACATGATATGGGCCCTCAGGCCAGAGGATTCAGGGTGAGATTGTGACTTTTGTGGGCAGAGAAGACAAGCACAGTCTGCTCCAGTCTGCTCAGGGAAACACAACAGCTGCTGCTGGTTTCAAATTGGCTGCCCTGAGTCACCCGGAGTGGGTGCTGGGGGACAGGGATTCCTAGACAACTGCGCATCAGCCCTTCCCTCTGCTCGGGCAGCATAATTTGGGAGGAGCTTTAGCAATGTGGGAAATTCCGAGTCTGGAATGAGGCCTGGGAGTGACCAGGGCAGACCTCAGGTTGGGCATGTCCAGACGCCACCCAGCATCCACCCTGCCTTGCCCAGCACACCCAGGCCACTTCCGCTGGCCAGGAAAAAGCACAACTCCTTTTTAGCTACCCGACACAAAGAGGGTTCCTGGGAAGCAGTGGTGAGGTCCTGGGTGGAGTCCAGGCTAGGCTGTGGACATAGCTTGATTTATAACTCTAAATATTTAGATATACAATACCCAGACCTTCATTTGTACTTTCTCCCATGGGCTGAAAAGGTCGGGGCAGGCCTGCTCTATGGGCTCCTGGAGGTGAATGTAAGAAGGTGAGACAGGGTCCTAAGATCAGGTGGAGAGAGACCAGCCCTGGTCCTCAGGATGCTCTCAATAGTATGACACAGAAAGGCTTAAGGAGACCAGGTCTGATGGAGGAGACATGGGCTCAGCTTTTGGGGGCTCACAACCCAGTGGCAGGGACAAGAGAGGCCTCCCCTAAAGGGCATGATATAGGAAAGAGACCACATGTGGTGAATCCAAGGAGCTGGAGAATCCAGGAAAGGCTTCCTGTAGGAGGTGGCACTGAAGCTGGCCAGGAAATAGTTCTCTATGGATGTTCAAAAAGATGATGATGGAATTGTGCGGAGAAAGAATACCCAGGTACAGTCAGGGCAGGGGGTGCAGGGTGAGGGTAGGTTGGGGAGACAGTGAGGAGAGCACAGACTGCCAGAAATTGGGTGTGAGGAGGAGACCAGGAACAGGTGGGTGAGGGGTGGGGGCGGGGGTGTGTGGGTGGGACAGCTGAGAGCACCTGAAGTTCCGCAGGGAGGAACTGGATTCACACTGGCTTGGGGCAGAGCAGCAGCCAAGCACAGAGGCTGGAGAAAGCCAGCCTTCCCCTCTGCCCTTCTCCCTCACACCCTCCAGCCCCCAGTTGGCTCGGCCCCTCCCAGATCTGCACAGCCTGGGAGTGGGGAAAAGCTTCCCAGCTAGAGCTCTGGGCTTCCCTGTTTACAGTCAACCCAGGGGAGGAGAGAAGGAAGTGGGAGGAGAGGGGAGGGGCGGGTGGCTGAGGAGGCAGGCTGGGCAGCTCTCTCCAGCTCCAGCTGGACCCGAAGTCTTAGAGCTGCCACCAGTAGGTTCAGGCACTCGTCTCCTAGCCTACCCTGTACCATGGCCACGAAGGTAGACAGCAGGCCTGGGGGGCTTCCTGGCAGTGGCTGTGACCTGGGCCCAGCCCGAGAGCACATGCAGGCCGTCACCCGAAACTATATCACCCACCCCCGTGTTAGTGAGTATGACCTCCCCCACCACCATGGGTAAGGTCGGGGCGGGGATCTGGGGTGGCTGCTGGGTCCTCAGATAAATCGGGGGACCCAAGACCTGGGGAGATGTAGGGGGCTCTCTGTCCAGTGGAGTAATGCAGTGGGGCCACCTGGATAAGGGGCCATCTCTGCAGGAGAAGGGAGGGAGGTCCCCAGCCTAGGCTACCTTGGGGTGAGGAAATGTGTGACAGTGTGTGTTGTGCATGCTTGTACCCTCAGGGCAAGGGTGAGTGTGTGTCTGCTTGGGTGATCTACGTATGTGTGTGTGTGTGTGTGTGTGTGTGCGCTCACGGGAGAGCACATGTGTTTGGGCGATATCACATGTCTGAGTGTGGTAATGTGTGTGTGCAGTTGGGGTGAGGGCTATTGTCCAGGCATAGGGGCATGGACATGCTCATGGGGGTGGGGTGTCTCCTTGGCAGTTTTAGAGTGGGGAGGCCCTGTATGTGGCTCATGTGCCTGTCCTGCAGGGGTTGGCCAAATCCAGATCTGGGGCAAGGTCCAGAGGACTAAAGGGACCCCCTCATCTCCTTGTCCAAGGTCACTCTCCCTGGGTTAGTGAATTCTCAGACAGCCCAGCTCGCTGGAGTAAACCAGCCAAGCCACCAGCCAGGCCGGCCACAGCTAGGCAGAGCCAGAGGCTCCTAACAGGGTGTGTGGGGTGACGGGAAGCAAGCCTGACCCAGCCACTCCTCCTCCCTCCCTGCTTCTGGTGCTATCCAGGCCAGCAGAGGAGAAGGAATGCACTGAGGGCAGCTGGGGGCTGAGATGGAGCCAGGCAGCAGGGGAGTGAGCCCTGGGGTTTGGGGCACCTCCTGAGGCCTGGGGCAGGTGCTGAGGGTGTAGCACATTCCAGCTTAGGAGAAATGGTGAGAATGGGGTGGGGTCAGGTTTCTCAAGGAGGCCCTGCAGGCCCTGCCCCATGGCGGTGGGGGTAGGACAGGAGGTCCAGATTCTCCTTGGGCCAAAGCTGGGGTTGCCAAGCCCAGAAATACGCAGTGACTGGGGACCCCTTGGGTCCAGAGGCCAGGCCTGGAGCCCTGAGCTGGGGTGTGTGACTATTGCTCAGTCCCCATGTGCCCCCTCCCCCAGTCACAGGAGACCTGCCGGGTGCTGAGTCCCGTGTAGGATCCGACCATCATGCTCTGCTTTCCTTCTCCCTGGAATGTGCCCTCCCAGGGACCCTGTAGCTGCACTCTCACCCCACACACTGCCTCCTCCTCCTTCTCTTTCTCTGGCCAGGACTACCCAGGCCTGGAGCTACCTCCAGCCATTTCCCTCCCAGCCAGCCCCTTATTTACAGTCAACATGCCCTTGGCACGAGGGAAAATACTAGGCTGGGGGTGGGGGAGTGGTGCCCACCATGTCTGCATGCCTCCTGTGAGGATGGCTTGGTGGCTGACCCAGAGCAGAGGTGGTCCAGCAGTGCAGGGAGCCCTTCCAGGCCAATACCTTTGCTTTTGCTATGCACCAAGATACCCCAGCCCAGCGCAAACACCCTCCCACCCACAGGGCCCACTTCTTCACCTGCAGCATCTCCCCATCCCCTCCTTCCTCCTCAGGTGCTGGGGCTGGTGGGCAGGGGTTCTCCCTGGGGGGATGGGGACAGGTGCAGAACCAGCGAAGATTTGGAGGCTCAGGCCTGCACCCTCAGTAGGCTGGAGGCAGGACTGCTGTGTCCCTCTCAGGGTGG
This sequence comes from Varecia variegata, assembly GCA_028533085.1. Taxonomy (NCBI): domain Eukaryota; kingdom Metazoa; phylum Chordata; class Mammalia; order Primates; family Lemuridae; genus Varecia; species Varecia variegata. Next base: position 956 of record JAQIFY010004747.1, on the reverse strand, counting down.
GGATCTGGGGTGGCTGCTGGGTCCTCAGATAAAGTGGGGGACCCAAGACCTGGGGAGATGTAGGGGGCTCTCTGTCCAGTGGAGTAATGCAGTGGGGCCACCTGGATAAGGGGCCATCTCTGCAGAAGAAGGGAAGGAGGTCCCCAGCCTAGGCTACCTTGGGGTGAGGAAATGTGTGACAGTGTGTGTTGTGCATGCTTGTACCCTTAGGGCAAGGATGAGTTTGTGTGTATGCTTGGGTGATCTGTGTGTGTGTGTGCACACTCAGAAAGTGAGCCTGGCCACCTATGCTGGTCCTCCCAGGCAGGAGGACTCTGCAGAGACAGGGCCTAGGAGGAGAGCTAGGGGTACCAGAGGGCCAGGAGGCCCCAGGGCTTGTGTGGCCATGGGTGGAGGTGAGCCCTGGGCAGCTTGAGAAAACTGCCCTTCCTGGACGAGGTGGACTGAACAGGCCTGAACCTTTGAGGGTTCGATCTCTCTGCTGAGAAAGGATTGGCCAGAAAGGAGGAGGCAGGGTAGAATCAGGACAGGGAGTGAACCCCACCGTATCCACCCTGGGAAAGAAGGGTCCCCTTCACCTCCCACAGAGTAGAGCATTTTCCAAGGCCTTGGCTTCCTTGGGGAGGAGGTGGCCTTGATGCATCTGTTCTTGTGGGGCTAGGCTGGGGTGGGGGTGCCCAGCATGAGCAAAGGTTAGGAAGGACAAGCTGGCAGCCTGGTTGGAGGGACAGAGCCAGATCAGATCACCCAGGGGCCTGAGCACCAAACTTTGCCACCTGCCTCAGTTTCCTCAACTGAAAGGGGAGGGAGGTACACTGGGAGAGTCCCAACCAGCAGGGTCTTGGGCTGATTCTAAGAGCCCTCAGCTTCCAGCCCCTGCCCTCCCTCCCCTAATCCCTTCAGCGGGATCAGGGAGGAGGTGCAGGACCTGCTGCCCCGGGCTTGCCCCCACCCTG
>JAQIFY010004746.1:0-11541 GCA_028533085.1 Varecia variegata | reverse complement strand
CTGGGTTCAGAAGAGGTTGTCCAAGATCAGACAGCTCACTAACAACTGAGCAAAAACAAGAGATTTAGTTATAAAATCCTGTCCACTCCTCCCTCTGGAGTGGTCAGCTACCCGCCCTCCCCCTCACCTCCAACAGAGGCTTTAAACCAACCACACCTCTAGAAATTGCCTTTTTAAAAAGGTCCATTGGACGCTATATCAGGAAGAGCTCTCTCTCACCCCACTCCTGGGTGATTTCCATTGCAAGGAGCCACCTGACGATCACGAAGATCTGAAAATGTGCCAAGATCAGGAGATCGCAGCCAGACCACCAAACCGTGCTCTCTTGGACCTAGAAAGAATTTTGGAGAATTCCAAAATTAAGCATGAATATTTATTTTTTTCGATGAAGAAACAAAATCCAGAGATGAAAAGTGACTTTCCCAAGGTCACACAGCTAATCAGGGTTGGATCCAGGCCTAAAATTAGATTCCATTCTCTAAGTGTGGTGTTCCTTCCATCCCACTATGCTAGGGAAAGTTTCCCGATCCCAAATGGCTTAGCCGTTGAGTCATCTCTGGCAAAGTCCTTTGGCAAACTTTCACCCTTCCTTTGTCCTCAAAAACAACATCTTTCCACACCACTTTGCAATCATCCATTTGCTGTCCTAAAATTACTGCAGCCTCATTTGCTTATTTTAGCTACAATGGGTCTGCAATTTACACTCAGCTTGTGTGAGTTGCCCAAAGCCAGAATCAATCCCCAGGCACGTCCGTCTCTGAGTGGAGACCATGAAATGCAGGCCAGTTATGGCAAAAAAAAAAAAAAGAATCAAGGAGGAAAGGATTTAGCAAGCTTCTGCCCTCTCCACATTTCCTGGGTCACTAAAGCAGCTACTTCCATTAAGAATTCTCACTCACCTGTAACCCAGGAAATAAATCAGGTGCTCAACTGAACTGCACATCCAGGGTGGCTCGCCAGCACGCATCAGGAAGCTGGCACCGCGGGCACCAATATTTATAGATTGGGTCAAGCAATGACACATTAAGCACATTCGGAGAAGCAGAGGTCTGCATGCTAGACACCAACAGGGAAGGAGTGGCAGAAATGGACCACTGGAGATCCGCAGAACCTTTCCGGCAGCTGCGGAGGACCTGGAGGCCAGTGTGGGAGGTAGATGGGCACTCCCAGGGGACTTTTAGCATTTCATCATCCAGGATCCCTCCGGGTTGAGGTGGTTGTTTGAATTGTGGGTGTTTCAGCAAACAGCATGCCTTCCGGCTTCAATCCATCTTTGTATTCCCGCAGTGCCCAGCACAGTGCCTGGCACACATCGGGCACCCTGTAACTGTCTGCTGAAGGAATTAATTAATGGGGTTACTGGCATAAAGCACTTTCTGAAATACAGTGATCCAAGTCTTGCTCACAGAACACAGCTCCACCCTGCCAGGGTGCACTCACCGAGGGACACCGTGGCAAGGCGCCTTGCTGTGGGTGCTGTAGGGTGCCGCAGGGCTCCTGCCTTCAAGGAGCAGGGAGTCTGGTAGAAGAAGCAAGTGGCACACATGTTGTATGATGATGTTTTTCATTTTTAATTGCCTTCTCTTTTGCCTTCTTGGAGAATGACCTTCTTGGTCCATCCCAGGGAACTGTCTGCTGGGAGGGAGATTAGACTTTATTTCAAAAGGGATGCAGAAATAAAGACTGGGGCAATATTCAGTTATTGACAGTTATTAAATAGAATTACGGGTCAGACCACTACTGTAGTGGCAAGCTAAGCTATAGTCTCAGAGGGGATTTTTTAAAATTCCTTTATCTCCACTATGAGCACATCAGTCACCAAGACTGGGGACGCAGCTCTCAGAGTCCTCCTGACCAGTGGACAGATCACAAGCCCCCTTTGCCAGTAAGGTTCAGCCAAGGACCAGAGATGGAAAAGGGGGGGACACGGTGGGTGCCAGCCCCCACTGTCCCACCGTGTAGGACCACCTGCAGCAGGGGAAGGAGAGCCCCTCAGTGAGGCCAGGGTGGACTGCAGGGAGGGCTGTCCCCCGCGGGTCTGCATTTATGGGGGTTGAGAAGAGGCCAGGTCAGCCAGGGGTGCCACTGGGCCTGGCCAAGCCAAGGGAGACACAGCACCATCTTCTCCTGCCCACGCTGTGGCTGTGAGTGCCCCAGGGCAGACAGCACCCAGGCGGACAAGGCGGAGAGGACAGGACACTCTGTCCAGGGACTTGGACTTACCCCCCCGACACACACGCCATAGGGATAGGTAGGCCCCCTCCTCCCATGTACCTGGACCCCATCTTAGCAAGTGCAGCAGCTGAGTATCTTTACTCCAATAAATAAAAATTTTCCTAGCGGGGCTGTTTAAAATTATCAGAGCCAACTACATTTAGTCATATTGGAAAATTAAAATTGATTTTTGTTCCCTGCTCACCAATATTGATGGGAAGATCTGGTCAGTTATGAAAAAAAACCAACCAGTTATATTTTCTCTGCATACAAGAGCACCTGTGCAGGGAAGAGTGGGATGGTGGCCAGGTTGGTGGGGAGGTGGCAGGCCAGCAGGAGTGCGGAGTGGGACAGGTGAGGCCAGAGCAGGCATTTCTCACTTCTGTCTGCCCAGATCCCCTTTCTCACTTCTTCCAGTCATTGGCTTTCCTAGAAGGACAACATGTCCCCTGTCCACAATGTCAGAGCGAGGTTATCCGTGGCAGCCTCCCTTCCCACAAAGTCATACGGCCAACGAGAGGAGCATCCACCTGTGTGAGTGCAGTGGCTGGTTCAAGACGGCTGCATGATCCACTCCGCTTTCTCAGAGGAGACAGGATACTTCTTCTTTTGCACTTTCCAGCCATAAGGAATCAGGCTTTGAGCCACCAGGGGCCATATTTTACCCCACACAAGGAAGGATGCTGACTCACAGGTGGAAACAAAGAAAAGAGATGGATGGAGAGACACCAAGTCCCAATGACATCATTTGTTCCCCAGATCCATCTGCAGCTCAGGTTAACCTTGGACTCAACTTCACAGTTACATGAATCACTAGTTTCCATTTTTTTTCTTCTCAAGCTAGTTTGAGTTGAGTGTCTTATCATTACCACCAAAGGAGAGCCTTCCTCATGTATTAACACCAGGAAGGCTTCCTGGAGCTGAGAGTTCTAGAGCTGAAGCTTGGAAGGTGGGCAGTGCAGTGAACTAAATGCTTGTGCCCACTCAAAACTCACATGTTGAAATCCTAACCCCCAAGGTGATGGTGTTAGGAGGTGGGGCTCTGGGAGGTGAGTAGGTTGTGAGAGTGGAGCCCCACAACCCCATGAGTGGGGTTACTGCCCTTATAAGAAGAGATGCAAGAAAGATGGTCTCTCTCCACCACGTGGGGATACAGCAAGAACGCGGCTCTCTGCAAACCAGGAAGGGGCCCCTCACCAAGAGCCCCACCACGCTGGCACCTTGATCTCAGACGTTCAGCCTCCAGAGCTGTGAGAAAATACATTTTTGTTGTGTAAGCCACCCGGTCTATAGTATTCAATCACAGCAGCCTGAAGTGATTAAGACAGAAATGTTTGTGTTTGATTTTTCGGTTGGTAACAGGGACGGACAACGTGGAAACCGGAGGAGAGAGAATGAATGCAGATGCTGACAGTGGTGTGTGTCGTGTGGGTGAAGCGAAGGGGTGTCGTGGGGCACAGTAGGGCTAACGGTCGAGTCAGGCCGGCCCAAATTGGCAGACTCCAAACAGCAGAGAGAGGAGGGCCCTGCATGTCCCCACCGGCAACAGAGATTCATGGAAGGTGTCCAGCAGAATATGGCAATCCAGGAAAAGCCTCGTGGGAGGACCACTCCGACCTTGCTAAGGAAACCCCAGCGTCCAGGTGGTCCCTGCCCAAGCATTTCTGTATGTGAGCATCTACACCCACAGTTGGAATGAGCATGCCATGAGGGACCTTAAAAAACATTGAGTCCCCCTCCTACTTTTACAGAAAAGGAAACTGTGGCCCAGAGAAAGGACATGACTTGTCCGAGATCACTAAGAAAGTCAGTGGTGAAACCTAGACCAGAGTCCAAGTCCCCGTGCGCCTATGCCATGCAAGAAATGGTGAGAGTCTCTTTATGAAACTTTTCTGGCAGTTCAGGTGGGAGGCTTAATGCCTGTTTTAGTTTTCTGTCGGTGCACAGCAAATTAGCACAAACTCGGTGCCTTCCAACAGCACCATCTATCAGCTCAAGGTCTGTAAGTCAGAGGGCTGGCACAGTGTTCCCTGCTCAGGGTAATGACACCACTGAAATCCAGGTGTGGCCAGGCTGGGTTCTCCTCTGGAGGCTCTAGTAAAACTCACTTCCTAGTGGTTGTAGGACTGCCTCCGTTTTCTGGGGGGGCTGTTCACAGCTTTTAAAGGCCACCCAAATTTCTTGCCATATGGACTTCTCCATCTTCAAGATGGAAATGCTGTATGGAATCATTCCCATACTTCAAATCTCCAACTTCCTCTTCTGCAACCAGCTGGAGAAAACTGTGTGCTTTTAAAGGGCCCATGAGATTAGGTCAGGCTCACCCAACAATCTCCCTATTTTCAAGTCAACTGATTAGGGACCTCAATTACATCTGCAAAATCCCTTCACAGCAGTGCCAAGATGAAGATGATTGAGAGGAGAAGGTGTGTACACCACGGTAATCTTGGGGGGCCAGCTTAGAATTCTACCTCCTATCATACCACACTCCCCCGCCAGCATGGCCACTGATGAGGAGGGTCCAACAGCTTATTTAATTACATACAATGATGCGTGTGTTGGAAGGCTGCACAGCTGCACAGAAGACAACCCACCACCTCAAATAAGGAACCAGAACTCAAGGGTGGAAGCAAGGGCCCCTTGGCCAGTGCGAGTGTGGGAGCAAAGCAGCCACAACTGCATCTGTCTGCACTGTGCACCCACGTTTGTTCAGGGGACTCTCCTCATGACTGACAACCCCGTCTGTGGCCCACAGAGTGCGTCTGTAAGAGCCAGCATGGCCACTAGTACTTTCTCGGTAGCCCTTCAGTGGTCCTCCCTGGACGTGCAACATCCTACCGTTAGCTGGCCTGGTCCATTCCCATCCCTCCCTTACACCTAACTCGTGGACCTCAGAAGAAGCTGCACTGTCCTTCACCCTCCTGGGCCCGTCCACCTGGTCACTGCACAGCCTAGAGGAGCCATCACAGTGATGGTCCAGGCACCCTGCATGGTGACCACGCTGTACCACTGTGGTACCCAGCACCGCCTGGGTCCCTGGCCTGGGTCACCTAGGTCCATCCAACAAGCTAGTCAAGTACCTTTATGTCAGCAGGATGCCCATGAGTCCTGTGATTGGTATTCAGTAGGTGGGCCAGCACTTAGCTTGTTTAATCAGTTCCTTTGCAGAGCTGGGCAGGCCTGAGGGGAAAACAATCTACCCAGATGCAGAAATGCAGAGGGAAACGAGACAGAAGGAAGAACCCGCTGCTATTCTAACTCTGGCCCCCGACTCCCCTCCTTCTCACAAGGAGTGCTTGTCCTTTGGAGTGACCCACTTTCTGCCACCCTGGGACAGCTCCAGGAGGTCAGCACCCGCCCCCCCGGGGCTCCACCAGCAGGAGCCACTCAGTCTGGGGGAAGTGGCGACTGCCATGCTGTCTTGTGCTCCAGGAGAGGCCTGCCTCTGATTCTCCCAGGCTCCAGCAGGTCGGCTCAGCTCCGAGCAGTTTGTTTTTTGAAAGTCTCATAAATTTCCAAGAAACTTCTCCAGACAACTGTCACGAGGCTGCACCTGCCAAACAAACACAAACAGAGCTCTCCTCCACCAGATTAGTTACTTAATTAAGAAGAGAAAGAGACAAGGCACATAATGTGGAGATAATTACCCATCTTGCCAAGTCTCCAAGTGTAGCGTGGCGCACGCGAGCAAATTGCAGCACCGCCGCTAATGCATATTCATCCAAAGTTGCAACTGCTGTGAACATTTTCCACACAGACAGCAATATGTTCAACCAACAATCCGAGCTCCTTCTCGGATTCCAGCATCTTCCCACACCCTTCCCCTGCCTGCCCAGGCTCCCTCCCCGTCGCTCTGTGAAGGAATTTGCTAAACAAAGCAAATAGCAAACCGGTTAGAAATGAATGTGACCAAAACCCACTCCAGGTGACACTTCAAAACAATCAATTCTGGACCCAAAAACGAGGTGTTTGAGGTTTTCTTATTTCTTTTTCTTTTCTCACCTGTTGACTCATTCAACTTCATTTCATTTAATTGGATTACAAACATTTATTGAGCATTTAATATGTTGGGCTCAGCGCCAACAAAGTAGTATGGAGGTACAAAGATGGTAAAATGAGGGCTTATCCCAAGAGGCTCACAATCCGTGAAGAAAGGAGCTCTCCTCCTTGATCTAGGCAGGGTGGGTATTGTTTTGACCAATGAAGAAATGAGGCCAAAGAGGTTAAGTAAACTGGCAAACAACAGGTGATCTGGGCCTTGAACCTGGATTATCTGACTCTAAGCCTTATGTACAAGGCGGACAAGAGGAAATTCTGCCTTGGACACAGAGGAAGACAGGAGAAGAACAGAGCCTGGGAAAAGCACAGGAGATGTGGGTTCTGCCACGTACCAGCTCTGTTACCTTAGACAAATCACTAAACTGTGAAGATTTTCAATTTTCTCATTAATATAATGTAGATAGTGAGATCCAGGAAATAGAAGTGCTGATAAGATTAAATAAAATAAGCTTAAGTGCCTGGCACATGATAGATGCTTAAGAAATAGTTGCATGATTCCCTTGGCTAAAATAGAAGGAAATATTGAGCACAAGGGGGAAGCAGGGGAAGGAGAGATCTAGGACAACAGATGAGACTGGGGGGCCTCATGCAAGAAGTGTGATTTGAGTAGGTCTTAACGTGTGGGTAGGATCTAAGCAGCCAGAAATGGAAGCAAGGGCATTTCAGGTGCTGACAATAGCAGAGAGGACTTAGACACATTCAGGAGAGGACAGCAGTGGTGTGGCCAGAACCTGGGATAAGGAGGGGAGAGACACCAGGCTGGCAGGCTAGGCTGCAGCCAGGTGGTGTGGGATCTTGATGGCCAAGGTTAGAAGAACAACGCAAGGCATTTGGAATATAGTTTGAAAGTAGAGGTAAAGTTGGTCACCCCCTTAGCAAGCTGGCAGTCAGGCATTTAGAGAAGAAAGACCATGAGGAATCCCACACTCAGAGCAGAAGGAATTCAGTTTCACTACTTCCAGAACATGCTCAAGTGGTGAGGAAATTGACAATGTGTCAACTTTGTTTAAAAGCACACTTGGCTGTCCTTACCAGATGCCCTGCTCCTCTCTACTCAGCCTTCCTTGCCCTAGGTCAGCCAAGAGAGCCAAGGAGAGACCGTGATCAATTTCCAAGACAGATGAACAAACTGACTCACTTTAAAGAAACTCAGAATTCCCTTCTCCATCTCATATTAGGCCCTGGGGACCCCAGTGACAGGTAGGGGAAGACTACTGTTGGTCTCCCTGGCCAACTTTAAAAGATCAAGGCACAGCGCCACTATTTCTTCTTCTTCTTCTATCAGGGATAGCAAATAGGTTTCAGCCGGGAAGCCAACCCCAGTTGATTGGAGCCACCTGGAGCACAGAGCGGTGAAACACTGTGAGGACACTTCTCCTTCATAGAGAACACGTGCCACAGTCGATTAGCAATGCCTGTCAAGGGCATGGCATTGATGGTTATGTAGGTATTTGCCGTCCTTGTCAATCACTCTTGAGTCTCTGGCTAGTTTAAATCTACATCAAGTCTTGGGTGATTTTTCCCTATTCCTGAAGGAGTAGAGATCAGAAAAAGGATAAAAGAACAACAGCAGCTACTAATATTGAACTCTTACAGTGTTAGAATGAAGGGGAAGTGGGCTTATTCTCAAATTGTCCTTTCATGGCTAAGAATGAGGGGCAGCCTAGTGTAGGGGTCCTCAGCCTTCACTGTACATCAGAATAACCTGGCAGCTTTTGAAATGACTTGGTCACCCCACAGATAATTGGTTTCAGCTGATCTGGGCAGGGGCAGGCAGCAGCATTATTTGTAGCTCCCTGGGTGATTCTGATGCATGGCCATGGTGGAGAACTTTTGTGCCTACTGTAAGCTCAACTGACGAATAGACATAGAGCCCATGATTTAGGTCCCACCATGAGGCTCCTGTTCCTCAAAGGCCATCTGAGGCTCTAGTCTTTGGCCCGGAGGTACAAAGAGCTCACCTGGCCATATGAGGGAAAGGTGGAAGGAGGCGTGATTTGCGAGAGGAAGAGTGCATTCTGCCGGTGTTGCCAGAGAAGGCCTCACCAAGATGGCGGAGCTGGGCCTTGGGAAGATAGGCAGAATTTGGAGGAGGCAGCATAACATAAGACACAGGTGGTGGCTGGAGGCTGGCTGAAGCACAGGTCCCAGAGAGTATTGAGGGGAGAAAACAGCAGAGAATGCCTGGGACCTAGCCCCGGTGGCTGCAGAGAACTTGTTGAGAACCAAGGTCATGAACCTGGGGCCATCGCCTGCCAGGGTTGCACTCTCTCTAGACTTATCTGCCCGCCAAGTCTTCCTTCTGGGAGCCCCACATCTAGCCAGCTGCCAGCCTCGAGTGCCAAATTCTCCTTTTGACCACAAATTCTTTCAATAAAGTTTAATTCCAAAAATTAGCTTCAAGGACAGACTTTAATTGACCTGCCATTAAGAGTTCAATAGGGTCTTCCTCTGTCCCGACATAACACTGGGATCCGTTAGCCAGGGTCTCTCCCTGCCTCAGCCCCAGGCCCCTCCCCTCCAGTGTGTGTACCCCAGGCTGTAGAGAGCCTGTTGTTTCAACTTGGCACCTGCTCACGTTGCTTCTCTTGTCCCTTCCTGTGTTCCACCTGTTCACAGGGACTTCTAAATTAGTCATTTATTGTCAAGGAAACGCTCTGTCTCCCCAAGGTGTGAATTCTGAGGGATTCAATTGCGGGAGAGGGGAAAGCAATTTACCAGGGTTGGTTTGTTCCATACCTGCGTCAACACCTGGGTGCAGAGGCTGGAGTGAGGCCTCGCAAGGTGTGGTCCTCCTACCCCCAGCAGAGGCATCACTGGAGAGGCTTGTCAAAATGCAGATTCCTGGGCCCCGCCCTGACTTCCTGAATCGGCATCTGGAGGATGGACGGGCCTCAGGACTGGTGAAAGGGGGCATCAGCAGGTCAGACTGAGTCACCTCCGGCTTTGCTGGTGCACACAGCATGGTTCTGCAGGGCTGTGGCATCTTCTCCAACTTGGCCACATGTGGGTGTTTCCAATAGCTGTGTCTTCCTCCGTTGTCATTGGTGGGGATGTGGGTGTGTGTACAACTCAGAGGCGGAAGAGAGGCAGAGACTTGTGCTTTGAAGTGCTTTCTCTGTGCCCGGTAAGCCACTTCCTATTTATTTGCAAGCTCCTTGGAGGTCTCATGGTGAAAAGGGTGTTTCCAAGTTGTTAAGGCCAAATTGGTATTTAATTAAATCTCCGTTTGTGATAGAGCCCAAACTGAAAGAATAGCAGTGGTCAAAATCATTTAGTGCCAAGGTCAAACACTTGTAGCTTTGCCTGTTCGCTGGAGAACCGTAGAATCAGTCCCTGCAGTTGGGTGGACCAAGGGCTGGCGCACTCTCTCATGTGTCTGTTAATATCAGCACTCAAACAGCCCTGTAACATATTTAAAAGTGCTCTGAAAACCATGTGTCCTACTCAAACACGGGGGATAACTATTATTGATACATGCATTTGTGCATTTCTTCTCTCCACTGGTACTGCCCGAACATCGACCCCCAGCCCGGTGCTTTGCCCATACATGGCCCTGTGCGATCGCTGGGGGAGGCCCTATCTTCTCATCCGCATCCTACAGATCCGAGGAGAAAAAGACGTAAGTGACCTGCCCAGGGTCACACAGTTGGTGAGAAGCAGGGTTTTGTGTGCTCTAAGAGAAGCCATCTTTGCACTTCCCTGCACCCATCGGTGAGGTCTTTTTCTTCTTTACCCAAGCCAGGATTCTCTCCACTGGTTAGTGACATCTTGATCGACCTTCATTGTGTCCAAAGGAGCAGTGACATTTTCAAAGCAATGCATTTTAATTTCTTCTGATTAAAAATGCCTGCTGGTATATATGCTATGGAGACTGTTCGGAGGAGGATGTAATGGTGTGAAAAGCAGCAAACCCAATAGCAGATGGCTCCCAGGTCACGCAGCCCGGGGAGTCGGCACCACGTGCTACAGGGACTATGAGCCTGCCTCCTTCCTCTGACACATGTTCCCTGGATACCTGCTCCACCAGGGTCCCATGGGGCAAGGAGGAGAGATGAAAGACAGGGCCCTGCCACCCAGGAACTCAAATTTGAATAGCTTCTGTCTGTGCAGAATCCAGCCCTTTACAAAGTGGTTAATCAGGAAGGCTCAGGGGTGTAAAAGGAGGAGGGTTACTGAGGAGGGGATGATGGCATCTTAGTGATGATGGCTGAGCTTTAGGAGAGCAGACCTGGGTGGGCTTGGATGCTCATGCCCAAGATGGAGGCCCAGCAGGTAGACTTCGCCCCAAGAACCAGCAGCCAGACCCAGGCTCTGCACGTGGAAGTGCCAGCTTTGCAATAAAGCGCCTTCTTCACCAGGAAGCTCCCACTGATATGTGGTTAACTGATGTTCCCTGAAGCCCTTTCCTATAAGGAGCTGGACAATCATGAGGTGGGTGTCTTTCCATGGCACATCCAGTCTGGTGAGCCTGCCCTAAACGCGCTCCCTGAGGGGTCATTCAAGCTCCAGGATTGGTGTCCTCTGCTACTTCTGTGCTTGGAAGTTGTACCCCAGGACACCCTACCTTAGTGTGCATGTAAGTGTGCTTCCTTCACATGAGAATGGCAGCAATAGAGGTGCAGGGAAAACATGATGGTAATTGTGCTTTTGTAAAGTGCAGTGAGTAAACAGTATGCAGAAATCATGAGACTCTGACGGTTGACTATTGCTATGGCTGTGTGGTCCAGCCAGCTGCGCCAACTGCCGGGGACACTGCAGGTGAGGAAGGGGAACAGCTTGATTGCAGGCCCCCGAAGGCCTTGTGTCTCCCGTGGGAGTTCTCAAAGGACACCCTGGAATCACTTGGACACTGCAGTGAGGCCTCCGACCAGGACACTCTCGCCTTGCTGAGGGCTCTGGACAGGTGGGCAAATATGGGTCCAGCCATGGTGACGGGCTGCTCTCTCCCCATGTGCCCCCGACCTGCTGAGTCAGAAACCCTGGGCGTGGGCCCAGCAAGCTACGTGCCGCCAGGGGACCGGTGCTGTCAAGTTGGAGAACCCTGGTAGACAGAGATTCAGCAGGACACTCCCCCATCCTCCCCACCACCCCACCCCCTGCCCCCCGCCTTAGATAAAATTTCAGAACTTTTCAGAGCCTCATGCAAAGAAATATCAGGAAAGCAAGTCCATAAGAGCTGAGAGGACAAGACACCAAGGAGCAATTAGAATCAGGGAGGAAGTTAGCAACAGGAGGACAGTTATTTGGAGTGAATTTTTAAAAAAA